>JANZXV010000001.1:7250509-7260670 GCA_027576455.1 Erythroxylum roigii | reverse complement strand
CTCACATTGTCAATACAGACCCCACCATTCTTCAAAGCGTCAAGAATCAAATTCCCATAGGCATCCTCACCCACTTGGCCCACAAAGTATGTTGGGTATGAAAGTTTTCCACCGCATACAGCTTGGTTGGCTCCCTTGCCACCAGCAATGGTCTGACCATCTTTCGCCGAATATGTCTCACCTATTTTGGGGGGTCGATCGATTTCAACAGATAGGTCAAAATTAGCTGAGCCAACTACAACCAACGGTGGTTTCTTCAGATTTTCAACCACGGCCCTTTTCGAACTTTCAGCAGACTGAATAGTGAGGGAAGGAATTGATCTAGTTTTGTTAGAGGGCTTTTGATATTGCTCTCCTTCACTATCTCAATAGCCTCAACGGCGGCAATATCGGATCAGCCGTCGGAGTCGCAAACGAAGTCGCGGTGGAGGCTCTAGCACTGCCTGATCTACTTTTACCGAGAGAAGTGAGAACCAAGAAATGGGAGAGACGCAAGGAAAGTGTCGAGGAAATGAGGGCATAATTGACAAAAAAAATAAAAATATCAGCTGGTTCGTTGAGACGCTCCTTAGGATAGCTTATTCAATATCAGCTGGTTGGGTTGAATACAGCTTTTGTATAAAGTCAATAAGCTAAATATCAGTCACTTCGGCTGATCAGCCATCAACCAAACACAGCCCTAGTCTTTTAAAAACTTAATTTGGTAAAAGATAGAAATGGATAAGGCATATTGAATTTATAGAACTACTTGCTCTGTTAAAAGTCAAAGTAAAAAAAAAATAGAAAATTACAAAAAATTATATTCAACTTAATAATGACAATAACATACTTTTCTTGAGGCTCTAAACTATATCGAACAAGGACCAAGTCGTTCAATCTTTTGTGTTATAAGCTATTCATTTTCTCATAAAGGATAAATTCAAATGTATTTTTATTCCTTTCATACCTTATTGCCCTTACACATTGACTCAGAATTCAAATTGCAAATCTTTGTAATTCTAGAACACCACTTCTAAATTAGTCTCATCAAGTAACTGTAAGACAACAAAAGTAACCTTATAAACAAAATGAAGGGATGATTAATTTCCAATAAGTAACAAAAATGAAAAAAGAAAACCTAAATTAAGTTTGTCTCTTTGACAAATAGTAATAAGCATCCCAAAATCACAAGAAGAATCCTTATGAACCTCTATTTGTGCATCATCTCATTGGAAAAAATTCTTGTAATAGTTAATCGCATTCCTTTATTAACTCTAGATTTCTTTGTAAAACTTGATATGATATAGATACTAGGATTTAAACATGCCCTAGATGCAAACAATGGAGAGTAAAGTTGGCTTTGCTCATCTTTCATTAATGACTATAAGATAAGGTGTATACAAAGAAAGCCTATTTTTCAGATGGCCTTGATTGATTTCTTTACTCTCTCTATGGTATCTTAAAAATAAACCATTGTTGCCTTCTCATCATTATCAGCCAAACAAAGTACTTTCACCAAAGGCTCATAAAATTAGAAGTAATCTCACCAAAAACTCACAAACTCGAATGACAATTTAACATTGAATTCAAAATTTATGTTCTTCCAGTATAATTTTAAAAACCTTTACTCTAGCATTAGACTTGGCATGTTGAGATTCAACCCTATTATTATTTGTAAACATTTGCCTCAGCTCTTTATTTATTAGAACAAAATATTGAAGTGATAAAAAATTTGTTGTAATTCTTATAATAGTAGGATAACACAAATTCCTACCATTGATGGAATCCTTTCACATCAAATTCAAAACTTATGCACGACTATCTATGAACTAGATCAATTTTTTATACTTTTTGCACAGTTTCATCAATGATAAGAAAGGATCTAGCTTCTCATATATTTTCCAACATCAAGTAAATGCAATATGCAGCACAAAAAATCTTAGAAAAGAATTATACATGCTTTACAATCTTTTTCTAGCTACTTTGTAAGCATAATCATTGTAAGTAATAAAATAAATAATGTTTTTTGTCTGAATTTTATTCACAACTTCGTCAAATATTTGAAACAAAGTATCATCATTCTAACAAGGTTAGATGCATCAACAGACTTTAATAATAATGTTCCTTTGGCAAAATAAACCAAAAATTGATAATAGGTTCCTCTTTTCTATTTGTCCAACCATCACACATGATTAAACACCTATAAATTGCCCTAGTCATTCTTCTTTCATCCAAATAGTTGTGATAAAGTTGCTCAAAATTGAAGGTGTTTTATATCCTATACTATAAGAGGTAATAACATCCACTATTAGTTGGTAATAATAAAACTAGGCAATATTGAATAATATACTTGAATCATATCACCATTTAGACATTGTCATATCCACATTATGAGCTGCTTCTTTAGATTGTAAGGCACTACAGATTGAAGGTTGAGCTTTAGGAGTTGTTCATGTTGAAAAAAAGTTAGACATTTGTCTTCTTCTTTTTCTCACATCAAGTGCAACATTCCCTTCTTGTTGGGAAGGAAAACTACCTTTAACATGCCCCCTATCATCCTAACCACTAGAAAATGAACTTCCACTACCAATTTCGTAGTTTAGTCTCTGCCTTTTATCATTCTCATGCTGATACTTTTCAAGCAAAGTATTCATTTGTCATTTCACATCAATGCTCATTTAGTTACAAGTCTCAACATCATCTTTGATCCTAGCTAAATGCTTATTTAATATTGTGATTCTCCCACCTTTCAAATGTTTGTTACAAAGAAAAACAAATGGTATGGTTCATTCTAGGAACTAATATAGCATGAGCCCAAACTAGATCATTGAATTGTCATAAAGTAGCTGAATTATCGAGAGTATTTGAACTTTTCTCCATTTATTTGTAACAATAGCAGCTCAACAAGCATATGATATAGATATGTAAGTTAACTTCATAAAATTTATGTAAATGATTCTTTAAGAAAAATTGAGGCTTAAGGACATTTTATCTAAGAAATCCTCATGTTTCTTAACCGAAACATCATACAAGTATATACATTAACTCATTTTATATGATTACATAATTCAAACATAAACTCACAATTATAACCTATTTTGTGTTATTGCATAATTCAACCATAAAGTTACAATTATAACCTATTTTGTGTGAGTACAATTCAATTATAAGGTTATAATTATAACTCATTTTGTAAGATTAAATTATTTAACAACAAAATCATATTCATAACTCATTTAGTATGATTATATAATTCAACCATCAATTTACAACTATAACCCATCAATTGATAAGGTTACTTTTTTGTGACCAAAAAGTCATAGATTTGAGTCACAAAAATAGCCTCTTTGTAAAATACAAAGAGAAGGCTGTGTAAAATTGATGACCCTCCTATGATCTTCGCAAAGCGAGGAGCCTTGTGCATTGGGGCAACCCTTTTATCTAATTAAAACATAAACTCACAACTATAATTCCTTTTGAATGATTTCATAATTCAATCATAAACTCATAACTTTAAAACTCATTTTGTGTGATTTCATAATTAAATGATAAAGTCATAACTATTAACCTATATTGTTTTATTACACAATTCAACCATAAACTCACAATTATAACTCATTTTGTGTAAATACATAATTCAACCAGATACTAATCCATGATTACACAATTTAATTTATAACCCATTTTGTGCCTAAAATTATACCCAAAATAATTTTAATCCTCCTTTCACTATTATTTTCTTACTAATTTTAATCTTTCATTCACCAATTCTTCGCTGACTTTCTCTCTATTAGGGTAATATTTCATTAGCTAATTTTAATCAACACAGATAAGATATAACAAGATTTTTATGGCATAACATAATATTTCATTTAGAATTTCATAACCAAGATAACACAATATGTCATTCTATATTCCTTAAATCCCAAAAACATAGATGTGAGACATACAACACAAAACTTCATTTAACAATCAACACAATCAACAGTAACATCACCTAACATATGATTGACATTTAGCAACCTTAAGGCAACTGGGATGGCGAGGGATGACAATAAAGGATGAAGGTAGAGGAAGATAGCAACCTACAAGGGTTGTATGGGGAGGATGAAGGTGGAGGATTGAGGACGAAACTAGAGAGCTTTGCAAGGTTGCAGCTATGAGCTATGCAGAGGACGAAGGCGAATTATGTAGGTTGTGACTGGCTATGAGTGTAACAGGATATGATTACGATGCAGGAGGAGACAAGCGATATAGTGACTAAACACAAGTAAGGCTAAAAGTTAAGGCTAAGAAGATTATAAAGAGACTGAGTGAGAGGCAGACAAATATTAAGGGGCGATTGAGGGTTCAGTTGTATTAGGATTTAAAGTTAATTTTTTTTTGCATTTTAGTCATCCAATTTGTAAAAATCCCAATTTTGATCGCTAATATATCGATATTTTGTATACCATCTAACACGGTATTGGTCGTTTTAGTATCATTTTTTGGCTCGTACGACATATGTTGACCAGCATCAACTGGTACGATATGAAACTAAGACCTTTGGTCTCTACTCTAATGTTGTTATCAATTTGCATCCTAAATAAATTAGGCTGCATAAATGTTAACATGATTTTTATAAACTTTGAATTTTATTTAAAAATATTTTCTCAAAATTATGAAAATTATTATTTTATTATTTTATAGGTAAAAAATAAAATAAATTAATTATATAAAATCATATTTGGCTATTAAAATTTCATTTTTCCTTTAAAAGCTAACTTTAGAAATTTTGCTAAGGTGGATCAGTAGAGTGTTAGCCCTTTATAATAGTTTAAGTGAAGGTTCAATGACTTCAACTTATAGTTCATACCTAGATTTTTAAGAATTTTACCTCATAAGTCATTTTTATAAGTAATGAACACTTTTAGGTTTGTCTAATTATCAATCTAAGATAGCAAAGAACTATTCAACCTAGTACTATAGATATGAAATTCTTCTAACTTCTCAAATCCTTGCAGTTCATCAGATTTCTTGAAGACTAAACCTTGAAAGATCAAGTGTTTTAATCACTGAATGATTCAAATTATGACATTATAATAATGTTTTTCATTGGAACCCCTCCCACAAACTGTAACCTCTTATATTCCAATTTCTATTATATAATTATATCTGGTTCTGTCTGATTTTGATGGGGTTGCGCGCTGCTGCTAGGATTCATGGGATTGGTTGACTTTGGCACAGAAATACCTGCAAAACAATAAGGCACACCGGGGATTGATTGCCGGTAGGCCCCTCCGACGCTCAAGTTAGTCTTTTGTGAGAGTTTTGGTGGCTAGGAATAGAGAATACTAGGGTTCTGAAAGTCGTACTTGCTTCATGATGAGGTAGTACCTTATATATGAAAAAATACCTGCTAGGTTTAGGTCTTCACTTAAGAATGGGAGGTCACCATCTATGAATGGGCCGTCTATGCCTGGGCCTGAGTCTGGGCCTAGCATGACCGGCCTAACCATAAGCCCCCTACTCCTCGAGTCTGATCATGGAGAAGGGTCAGAGGAGTACACAAAGATTGTGCGGCTCGGCTGTCTAACAGGTCATGATAGGCCTGACCAATCGAACGTAATGACAGGACCGACTGATCGATCGTAATGACAGGACCGACCGATCGATCGTAGTGACAGGGCCGACCGATCGATCATAGTGATAGGGCCGATTGATCGATCGTAGTGACAAGACTGACCGATCGATCGTAGTGACAGGGCCGACCGATCGATCGTAGTGACAGGACTGACCGATCGGACGTCTACGCCTAATCCAAGCACTAGGTTTAATCATTACTTACGGCGCGCATCCACCAATGGATTTTCAAAGTTTGAAATGAAGAGTCTCTTTAACCGTTGTGCAGCTGTCATGCGCGTCCTTTCAACAGTTGCGCCGTTCCAGATCTCTGACAACCCTAATTCGCCACAGCTCAGATTGTGCCACGCGTCCAACTTCGGCTCGAATTTCACCACGCGTCCAACGTTGATTGGAGCACCCGTTCAGTTGGTTTCTATAATAAACGCTCTGAATCGACGTATCTCCTTTGCCTCCATTTCTGTATACTTGGTTCTCTAGCTTTTGTTCTCTCTGCTCTTCGTCTCTTTGCTTGCAATCACCGGAATTTCGTTCTCATCGCTGTCCAAATCCTAAACGTCTCTTATTAAACTAGGTACATTCTCTTTCCTCTCCTCATCCTATATATTTCCTTTTTGCAATCATATCGTCAACTAGCCCTAGAGACAAACTTAGACTTAGGAACGAAACTAGCTCCCCCTCTCCTTTTTCGTCACCTCCTCGCCAGCCTTCGCCACGAGCATCCCCGAGTCTTAGCGAAGAAGTAAGTACGGTCTTGAGGGAGCTCCATCAGGAACTGGCTGCCGAGAGAGCTTTACAAATTGTTGGGCCGCTGGAGGTAGCGGCGAAAATGGTGAAGGTGCCGGAAGCCGACAGGAATGAGGCATCGGAGGCAAGGGGAAATGAGGAAATCAGAGCGAGTGCCCGGAAGGATGGGCAAGTTGTTGAAAAGCCACCTAGCGACCCTTCGACGATGACCGAAAGGGAACTGACCCGCTCGATCATTAAGAACAACATCCCTTCGTCGTGAGGACCCAGATTGGCTGCCAAGAACGAACGGATCTATAGTACCATGGGAGGCTATTTTGTTGTGACAGAGAGCTTTTTCTCGGTCAGTGGTACGAAGCTTTCATACGCCCCGATCGTTGATGAGGTATGCTGTGCCTACCAATTAAGGCCGAGCCAGATTCTCCCAAATGGTTGGAGGTTCATCAATGGTCTGGCTTTGCTGTGCCATCATTTCGGGTGTCCGCCATCGATCGGTGTCCTACGTCATTTTTTAAGAATGAACCAGAGCTCGAGCGTCGGGGCCGGGATCCCTCATCTTCAGTATAGGGATGCTAGGTATCGTCCTGCTGGAACAGTAGGATCGATCAAAGCGTGGAAGACGAAGTACTTCTTTGTGAAGCCTCCAGGGTCCACCTTTGAATCCCAACCATGGAGATATCCCCTGGCCGAGTAATGGAATGATGTTTCCGATCTATACCTTACTAGGGAGGAATGGGAAGTGGTCGATAGGATCAAGGCGCTCGGTCGGTATTCTTTCGACAGTCTTATTCTGGGATATTGTGGAAGGGCATCAGCTGATGCTTTTTTTATTGATCCTCCGCCTCGAATTAACGGGCTAAAGGAGGAGGCCGCTCCTTCTGGTTGATTCTTTGTAATTTAACTACTTACTGTATGCACAAGTACTATCTTCGATTTCTGACCTGCTTCTGTATTCGTGAAGCCATGGCAAAGCTCAAGGATTTCGCCGGGTCCTCCAGTTCCTCCAAATCCAAAGGCCAACTCAAAGGGCCTAGGACGTCCCTGACGGTGAAGGGGCGAAGCAGGAAGGGGGAGGTCAGCGAGGGTGTCGCTCAGCCGCTTGTACCTGAGCAGTCTACACTGCTCGCTCAGTCTACTGCGCTCAATCAGTCTACAGCGCTTGCTCTATCGATTGTGCCTAAGCGGTCTACAGTGTTGTCGGTCCAATTGGTAATAAGGACCGAGCTGTTGTGGAGGAAGAGGAGGAGGAGGTGGAAAGACCCCTCAAGAGAAGGAAATCCACTCGGAATCCTGAACGATCGTCCACCCGTGTGGACAAGAGTAAAGGAAAAGAGCAAGTGCCCCGGTCGGACAAAGGTAAGAGGAAAGAGCAAGGGCCTAGCTCCGGGAGATGGTTGTCCACAATCTGTTTGGACAAGACTGCGTCGCTCAGGAACATCGATGTGGCTCTCCATGTCGCTTAGAAGGTTGTTCCTCCTGAAAATGAGAAGTTCGTAGACTCGTTGAATAATTAGGAGCTGTCAGTCAGTCTCGTACGTGGCTGTGCCAGGGATCTAGCGTTCGCCTCTGCGATACATCAATGCATCGATCAGCTCGATGAGATTAACCGATCGTTGGACCGGGAGGTTAAGGATCTTCTTGAGTAAGTCAGGGTTTTGAGAACTGAGCTTTCGGAAGCGAAGGAGGAGAAAGACATTTTACGAGCTCAGCTCTCTTCATTGGAGGAGGAGAAGAGTGTGTTGGAGGAGGAGAAGAGTGTGTTGGAGGAAGAGGAGAGCATTTTGAGAGGTCAACTCGCTTCTGGGGAGGAGGAGAAGAGTAGAGTGGTTGCTTCCAGGGATGAGCTGGAAAGTGAGTGCCGAGCGTTGCGGGAAGAAATGCTCGATGCCAACTCAAGAGCAAAAATGGAGGGGAGCTCCTTATGAAGGTCCTCCATGACTGTCATGAGGCGGTAATGGATAAACTGAAGGTCGAGAATAAACTGCTGGAGCTGCAAGGCTCCGTCAAGGAGCAAAGGGTCGAAGCGATCAAGCGATGGAAAGAGCGGTACTTACACGAGGAGTGCAAGGAATTTGCTTGCGACTTGGCTCTTTCCATCTTGAGGAATTGCCACAGCGTTTGCGGCCCTAATGGGTCTGATGGTCCTTCATTCGAGGACTATGTTGAGCCAATGCTTCCCTCAGACCTCGGCCTTTCTCTCGAGGAAGTAAAGGAGATTGCTGAGCAGGAAAAAGAGAAATTGTCGGATTAGCTGTTGGACCTCAGTTCGGATGAAGAGACTTATGGGGATGTCTCTCCGGTTATTCCTACGGACCCCTGCCCTACTCCTCCAGCTGATTTAACTATTGGTGCTTCTCCTCCCGTTGAAGATCCAAAGTAGCGTATGTAAGGACTTTCAATGCTCATCTGGTCGGGCTTGTGACCAGAACACATGTTCAAAGAAATGAAGCTTTTCTTATTGTTAATTTTCGTTGCCTTCTTTACTTGGTATGTTAAGATCAGATTGTCTTTTCAAATTATAGGCAGCGAACGATTGCGTTCGATGCATATCGATCGGTATTGAGGTTCAAGAGGATCGTGGCTGAGCGATTTTGAAGCCGAACGATGCTGAGGCCGAGTGATCCAAGATTGTTTTCTTAGCATCGCCTAGTTCCAAGATCCTGTCTTGGTAACCTAGCCGAATGTTGTTGAGGTCGAGCGATCCGAGATTGTTTTCTCGACATCGCCTGGTTCCAAGATCCTGTCTTGGCAACCTGGCCGAACGGTGTCGAGGTCGAGCAATCCGAGATTGTTTTCTTGACATCGCCTGGTTCCAAGATCCTGTCTTGGCAACCTGGTCGAACGGTGTCGAAGCCGAACGATCCGAGATTGTTTTCTCGGCATCGCTTGGTTCTAAGATCCTGTCTTGGCAACCTGGCCGAACGGTGTCGAGGTCGAGCGATCCGAGATTGTTTTCTCGGCATCGCCTGGTTCCAAGATCCTGTCTTAACAACCTGGCCGAGCGATGTCAAGGCCGAGTGATCTAAGATTGTTTTCTTGGAATCGCCTGGTTCCAAGATCCTGTCTTGGCAACCTGGCCAAGCGATGTCGAGGCCGAGCGATCTAAGATTGTTTTCTTGGAATCTCCTAGTTCCAAGATCCTGTCTTGGCAACCTGGCCGAGCGATGTCGATGACAAACAGTCGGTAGAATGTTCTCCCCTTAGCCCAATTTAATGAGACTTTCTCTGCCAAGAAGTTTGAAACCCTTTATTGATAATGATGAGGGCGTGGGCAGTTAAAAAACCTGATTGGTAGGGCCATGAAAAAGGTACCCACAAGTTGCGTGTACAAGAGCATAAACAATAATAAAGTACAAAACAAAGAAATAAGCGAACCAAAATAAAGCTTATCTATTGGTAAAACGTCTTCAGGTTTTGAGAATTCCAGGGTCTCGGTAGAATCTTGCCGTTCGTATCGCGCAGGATGTAAGAGCCATGTCCGGTTTATTTGACCACTTGATAGGGTCCTTCCCATGTCTGACCGAGCTTTTCAGGATATTTTTCAGTCGCCTCAGCCTTTCGCAGAACATAACCACCGACCTTTATGTTGCTCGGCCTTACCCTTTTATTATAAAACTTGGTTGCTTTTTGTCTGATGGCTTCTGAACGAGCGGATGCCCTATCCCTGTCTTCACTGAGAAGCACGAGTTCTGCCCTGCGAGCTTCGTTATTCCGCTCTTCATCATAACTCGAAATACTCTGGTTGTGCAGTACCACTTCTACTGGGACTAGGGCTTCTGCCCCAAAGGTCATCCTGAACGGTGTTTCTCCTGT
>JANZXV010000001.1:7215942-7231868 GCA_027576455.1 Erythroxylum roigii | reverse complement strand
TATTTTACCCACCTTAACCTTGCAAAATTCCAAGATCAATGGCTTCCCTCTTCTTGCTCTTGGATAGCCCTTTGATTTCCTAAAAATACAAACAAAATCAACAATCCATCATCTTCCTCCCAATTTCGAAATTCCCATTTTTAAAACCCTAAAATGGAACTAACCTCATTCAAACCTTCATCTAACCTAAGCATGCATCTATAGGTTAGAAAACTCAATCTCTAGAATGAAAATCCAAAAGCTCTAGAAAAATACTATTCATCTTCTTCTTCCCTACACTTTCTCTCACTAAACTTTTCTCCATCACAAACCCTACTCATTTCTTCAACAAAACAAGAAGAAAAGTGTGGGATCTTACCTTAAAACTTGATTCCCACGAAAATCTCTTCTTTCCCCTTAGTTTCCTCTTCTTTTCTTCTCTTCTTCTTCTTCTTTTTCGTTTTCTTCTCCTCCTCTCAAGCCATTCACGACAATGCTCTCTTCCCTCTCTAATTTTTGCCATTTATTTTCCTTCTTCTTTGCCCATTTTGCCCTTCATTAAATGGGCTCTTCCAACTATGCCCTTGGTTAGCTTCCAAGGACTCTAACTAACCCCTAACCATTTGGTTTCATACTAACCAACTAATTTCTAACTCTTATTTCATTTTAATCCCACTTCACCTACTACCTTAGTTAAATTTTAATTCTAACTAAATTCTAATTTAACCTAATCCCCAAAAATCTCATTAATGGTCCAATTTCTACATAAAAAAATTTGAATCATTAAACACACAATTAACCAAATAAATACACATAATCAAATCAAATAAGCAATTAAGCTTAATAAAAAAATCAAGGTCTAACAATTTAAGACAAAGAAAGATGCATTGCACAAAATTGAGAGATACAAGGCAATCGATTACACAAATACATTTTCTCCTGTGTCTAAAAAGGATTCACTTCGTATAATTTTGGCACTGCTCACTTTAACCTAGAATTGCATCAAATGGATGTGAAACAACTTTCTTAATGGTGACCTAGAGGAAGGGGTTTACATGAAACAGCCAGAAGGATTTTTCTCTAATAATGGCGAGCATTTAGTTTGCAAGCTTAAAAGATCCATATATGGTTTGAACCAAGCGTCCTACTAATGGTATTTGAAATTCCACGATATTATCTCATCATTTGGTTTTGAAGAAAATGTCATAGATCAATGTATATATCAGAAGGTTAATAGGATTAAAAATTATTTTCTTGTATTATATGTGGATGACATATTACTTGCAACCAATGATAGGGGTTTGTTACATGATGTAAAATAATTTCTCTATAAAAATTTTGAAATGAAAGATATGGGTGATGCATCTTATGTCATTGGAATTAAGATACATCGAGATAGATTCCGTGGTGTTTTGGTTTGTCTCAAGAAACCTATATTAATAAAGTTTTAGAAAGATTTCAGATAAAAGATTATTCACATAATGCAGCTCCTATTGTGAAAGGGGATAAGTTCTATTTGAACTAATGCCCTAAAAATGATTTTGAAAGGAACCAAATGAAAAACATCCATATGCTTCTGCAATTGAAAGCTTGTGGTATTCTTATATTTGTATAAGATATGACATTGCATTTGCTATTGGAATGTTAGGCAGAAATTAGAGTAACCCAGAATTAGATCACTAGAGAGCTGCAAAGAAAGTATAAAGGTACCTTCAAAGGACCAAAGATTACATGCTTATGTACAGACACATCAACAATTAAGAGGTAACAGGGTACTCAAATTTAGATTTTGTTAGGTGTACTGATTCACAAAAATCAAATCAAGTTATATCTTCACATTTGTCAATGGAGCCATATAGTGTAAGAGTGTCAAACAATTTTTAACTGCTACTTCCACCATAGAGGATGAGTTTGTTTCTTGTTTTGAGGCTACATCATATGTTGTATAAATAAAGAGCTTCATTTACGGGCTTAGATTTATGGATTCCATTTCTAGGCCATTGAGAATATATTGTGACACTTTGGTTGTTGTTTTTCTAGCAAAAAACAATAAGTGTGGTAGTCGAAGTAAACACATCGATATCAAGTTTTTATCTATAAGGGAACATATTAAGGATAAGAAAGTAGTCATTGAACATGTTAGCACTAAATTGAAAATAGCTGATCCTTTAACAAAAGGCATGCCACTAGTGAAGTTTAAGGATCATATTGTAAGAATGAGATTGAGTTTCATTGTATAGTTATCTTTATGTGGAAAATGTTATTTTCATGAAACTCTTATAATTTTCTCATATTATGGTGCAAATTATTGAATTTTGTTAAAATTGATTATTTTGGACCTGGAATAAGCATAGGGCTTACTTATTTAGTAATGTTATCACTTTCAGTTGATATAATTATAATATACTATAATACATAGAAGATAATACTCAACTACTAGAGAACCTATCGTCATGATTCGAATATTATATTAGGATCATATTAAGATTTGATACCAAGTTAAACGTATTGACCAAGTGGGAGAATGTGAGAACTTTTCCTCTTCTTGTGTCATAAATGGTCCAACGTTATAATTTTGTGGTATAAATTCCTGGTTTTATGGTAACTGATATTGTTCTTGATGGGAGCACATTCATATAGGTTTTCTTCTCTGATTTTGGTTCTCTAAGTTTCTTTTCTCTTCTAAAAACATACACCATCATATTGGGAATTGAAATCTTAGAAGAATTCCAAAAATGTAGCTCTTCAAGTATACACAACAATGGTAGGAGGTATTTCATTTTTCTTCCGCATTTATTTTATATGTTATTCTAATTATATTATTATTGAATATATGTTAGACTATGCTTACAATGATCTCTAAAAGAACAATAATAAGAAACCTTATTTATATTGATTTTTCATATATAGTTAGAGAAGGTTGTTCAACTGTTCTAAAGATAATTAATAATATGCTTGTCAAATTGGAATGCCTTATTAAGAAAGTCAGTACTAATAGGAGGCTTTGATCCAAAGATAACATTTGCAATTATGACGACGCTATATTTATGGCTACTCTTACTACGAATGCAATTACTTTACCATCTCCTACATTAAGTTTCAAGAGAATTATCCAATTGGTTACACAAATAAGTCTAACATTTAAAACTTTGTTGAAGAGGTATTATTATTCTATTTAGATAAGGAAATCAGTTTCACGAGGATGAATGTGAGGCGGGTTTAAGCCATATAATGTAAAGTTAAGATAAGTAAATGAAATCCTAAGATCGATGAGTACATCAAGTTGATCAATAACCACTAGAATAATTGCTGAACTGATTGGGGTTTCATAGTGTTTCAAGGTTTAGGAAGCCCTAGATATAAAAAATCATTTGTGTTTACTTGCTTTGGATTAAACTTCCTATTTACAAACTCTACAAATGTTAGAAGAAAATTTTGTTAAATCAAGTAGTATAAATGACCAAAACCATTTTTTCACTTATAGGAAAAAAACAAATGGCTAAAACATAGAGAACCTAAATATTAAGCAAAGTTTTCATGAACTATAAATTAATCTCATATACCATTATTGATAGGGTTGTTAATGGCTACTAGGAAGTTTTAAAGTGGACTTAAATGATATAACTCACTTCAAAGAATTTGTTGATTGCCCAAAGTAACACAATAATGATGTCTTGTGGATTGATCTCTTTATTGTAATGAAATTGAATACTATTATTGATTTAGGGTGTCACTATTGCCTTAGCCTTCCAAGCCCCACTAATATTCAGCCTCTCTTGGGAACCTTAAAACTTCTAAAAAGAAATATCTTACTAAAAAAAGATGAGAATAAGAGAAATATCAATGATCATACTATTGTAAATTTTATTTATGTAGCAATCTAGGGCATGACATTCTACAAATTACAAGGTAATGACTTAAAAAAAGGGGCTTTAAATCTCAAATTTCCTTATTATCTTAGCACAGAATGTGAAGAGTTCAAATTTCCTAAAAAATAAAAAGATATTTTTAACTATTTTGTCACTAGAAAACTAACTATGCTTAGAGTTTTGAACGCAAAAATAAAGATTGGTCGATTGAGCAAAGGTTTATAGTTCTTTAGGAAGTATTGGAAAATAAAATCAAAGTATTAAGCAAACTACATTGGGAGAATCATAATTGCTTATGACCCTAAAGAAGTTAATTCATTTGCATTGCTCAAATGAATTCATAAACTTGAAGATTAACCTAGCTCACCATTCTAAATACATCTACATTACCTTTATATATGTTAAGAATATATCATTTCAGAGAAACCATCTTTAGGATGACCTTAAAGATGATTTAATCTTCAATTCAAACCCCTTATCTTATGTTGAGAGACTTTAATAGGAAACTATATATTCAAGATTACTAAGAATTTTAGGAACTCCCTGAGCAACAACGGTTTATCTTTTTTAAGGTTTAATGGGTAGTTTTAAATGTGGAGAAATAACGAAGAAAAGAAGTGGTTGATTAGAATGAATCTTGATAAAGCTATAGTTAATTTCTTATAGATGACTAGCTTCCTTGATAAATCTACTTTTTCTAATTCCATTCTTATATTATATCATAGATTAATTGGGATACAAATCTATAAAGACAAAAGAAGAGAGATCCTTTTAGATTCATTAGTCACATGATTAATCTAGATAGTTATGAAGAAGTGGTTTTAGCTATTAATATGGAAGGTTTTGAGGCCTTTAAATTTATGATGAAGTTGCAAATGGTGAGAAATGAGCTTCAGAAACACCATATAAAGCACTTCAATAACTAGGATACAAAATCAACCATTTATGATGCTAAAAGTGATCGTTAAAAAAATAAGAGAAATCATATATCAATCTTAGTAGTAGTTTCCTTAATATTAAAGAGAAATTAGCACTAAATAGACACTTGCTAGTGCTAGTAGTTCACAACTCCCTCCTAAAGCAAAAATTCATAGTTCATTGGCTCTAATATAGGGATAGAAACTTAAATTATTTACACAAAGAAACTTTAAAATAAACGCCAATAAATTTGGTTCCTTCATAAACCCTATTTGTGTAACTTACTAAAAATCAGGAGAGCTAAAGGAAATGACATACAAATATTTTAAGGAAATAATATGTAATGAAACTAAAGGTTAATTGTAAAAAAAATAAACTCAAGCTTTATTTAATTTTGTAATTATAGCCCAAAATTATTTAAGTGCGTTAAAATGCTCCAAATTTCATTTTTTAGCAAAACAAGTTAACGTTAAGTTCTCTGTTAACATAGATGGTATGTGATAGGTGTAGATTATTTTATGCTTTGCTAGGTTTTTAAGTGTGTTTTCCAGTATTTATTAGACTATTATCATGTATATAGGATTAGGAACGTGTTACTGTTCATGTTTGTATGTATTATAAGTGTTTGTTTGGTTTAAAGCAATAATTGGATCTTAATTTTATGTTTCATAAGGTGTTTTTATGTATTTGTCTGTGTTGGAAATCACGAAATTGAAGAATGAAGAAGATGGAGGAAACGTGAAGGTTTCATGATCGTGCATAATTAAGCACGATAGTGACAGAAGTTGAACCAAATGAAGCACAGTCATCACTTAAAGAGCACAATTGTGATAGGTGATTTCTAGACATGACTTCTTGTATCTTTTAGGATTCGGGGCTATTTCTAGAACCAAATTAAGTGGGGAAACTATAAAAACAACCCTAGAACCTTAATGAACTATTTAAGAACAAGAAAAACACAAAAAAGGTAGCAGCCATTGAATTAAAATGGACAAAGCGGAGAGATCAAGAAAACATTAGAAAATTCCAGTTTTCTAGATCAAGGAGCAAATAGAGTTTTTTACATTATTTTACCTTATTTCTTTCATTATTCTTGATGTGTAATCTTATTTCCTTGATTTTAAACATGTTTATGGAATTCTAAACTCATATTAGGAATTATTTTGGATTTATTTTGTGACATTTATTGTTGAATTCAATATATTTCTTGGTATTTGTGACAATTGTTCATACATAAAGTTGACAACAAATCTAGAGAATGAGTCAAAGTAATTAGTGTTATTTTGTATAACGAGAGTTGAAAATTTAATAGACCCATAATTATCAAAATAATGATGAACAGAAGAGATATCTGGTTATAAAATTGATTATCTATTAGATAGCTTCATCTCTAATTGAAGTTGTTAGGGATAGTTTTGTGAATCGAGCGATTGCAAATCTAGAAATTTAAAATTCAAATAGGATTAATTGATTAGATCTTGAGAGAGAATAATCAATTCCTTTAGAAATCTAGGATCAAACACATAAATTGAATCAATAATAGTGAGGAATCAAAACAAAGAAAGAATAGTTCCTAAGTATTCAATCTTGATCAAACCTTAATTTTAATTGGAAACTCACTTATATAATTATTAATTGATTACTTGCTTTGTTTTATTTATTTGTTTCAATTTCTTTTATTTAAATTAATTTCTGAATACCTTAGACAAAGTTAGGTTTAAATTGCTAGCTATTGCATAATCCTCATGGGAAGGATAACCTCTTATACTACAAGAAACAATCTGTATACCTGCGAGTATTTAGAGTTTTATTATTAGATATAAAACTTGCTCAACAAGTTTTAGGCACTGTTACTAGGGATTTTAGTGTTAAGATGATCTGAATTTCTTTGACTTAAGAAAATGTTGCCCTTTATTTTGTGAATGAGGTACCTAATCCTATGAAATAAGAAAAAGAGGAAATTATGGATGCAAAGTACAAGACACGTCAATCTAGACATCTCAAGGAAAGAATAAGGAATTCAAAGAGTTAAATGGCAAGAAAAGATAGAAAGAATGAGGATGGAGGAAATATATCACTGAGAGCAAAGGACCCTTATGGACTTCATAAGGCCAAGGTTCAATGCCTTTCATCAAGGATTTACACAATGACCAGTGCAAGCGACACACGATCTGTTATAAAAGATGACAAACAATAATTATCTTTAGACATGGAAATGAAGTAGACAACCATCAACCTTCTAAGATCTAAAAGGAATGATTGTTGCAGATTCAGTGACAGTATTATAGATTGAAATTGACAACCTCACCATCAATTAAATAGCCTAATAGCCACCTCTTTCTCTCGATTCAAAGTAATTTAGCACAGATGTAAGCTATGTAGAGAAAAGAGCCATATCATAGCTGATTGCTTCCTAGTGGAAAATAACGTGCAGTAATTCCGCTTAAATATAGCACAATATGGCTAGGGAGGTAATAATCCTTATTTAAATATGTATAATCCTGGGTAACAAAACCGCTTAAATTTCTTTTGTTCTAGCAATGTAGGGACTCAATTAAGAAATCAAGATCCACTGGGATTTCAGCAAGACGAATCCAATACAAATCATTCATGTTGGCTCCTGAATTTTTTTTTTTTACTATAAGCATGATTAGATGTATTTTGGGGACTTGCTAGACTTGTCATGTTGGAATTGATTAGCATGTTATGTGGGTAAGATAATATGACATGGGCTAAAGGTTTTGAATTATTAAAGTAGTGGGAGAGAGTAAGGCCAATTTAGGCAAGTCACTTGAATTTAAAAACCATAAGGCATTAAAGTAAGGGCAAAAGGGACTTTATGCAATCATTAATGGTGTAAAAGAGAAGAAAATGGGGTGTCTTGCATTTGGGAAGAGAAAACGAAAATGAAGAAAGAAGGGTGAGAGTTTCGTGAGTTTAGGGAAAGAAAGAAGAGTAAGCTAGGTTTTGATTTTTCTTAACCTTCAAGAGGGATTTTGAGAGTGATCAAAAAGGGAAAAAGGAAAAGAAAGATTAGAGCTTCCATTAGAGCCAAGAAAATCATTGTTTGGTGAAGATTTAAGGTAAGTTGATTTTAATCTTTTAGAGTTTTGAAAGGTTTTTGGTTCAAAGAGCTTAGGAAAGGTATGGGTATAAGTATTCCAGGATTAATTTCATGCATTTGGTTCTTTGGGTTGTCCAATTTGAATTCTTTTGATTTGGGATTTTTGTCATTGTTGAAGAAAATCAAGAAGGACAAGAGAAGCAGGAGGAGAGGCATTTCTGAGCAAGCCATAATCAAGAAATTCAAGTGGGTTATATTTTTTTATCTTGTAATAAGCCATTAATGTCTCTTTCAAGAAGTGGAAATAAATAAGTTTCAACTACTTTTAAATGTGCATGTATTATTCTTTGAGTGTTTTGAAAATGTGCTGCATATTTGTGTATTATGAAAATAATTTCTTTTAAAAAGGTATCAAGCCTAAGAAAACAAGTTTTTGAAATATGCCTCTATGGGCATTATGTTTTACAAGTCATGAAATGCATGTTATGTGGGTTTGTGGTGGTCTCCTAAGTTAAGTCAAGTGCACTTTGACAAAAAGGCTTCTCCCGCATGCCCGCTAGTGGCATGAAGCTCCTTCATGGACTCCTATAAGTTCACGGCTACGCAAGACCATTATGTGGAAATGCATAGTACGTTCTGTTTTGGATCCACCCGAACTATTTTGATGTGCCTATGTGTTCGTGATATGTTAAAAAATAGTGTTGTACACATGTTATGCATTCATCTGAGATTTACAATGAAAATGATTATTGCAATGATTTTTCTTGTTACCCACTGTAAAATTGTTACCTACGAGCTTTTAGCTCACCCCCACTTTCCTCCCCATAAGCAGGTGATGAACAAGAGATTGAGTAGTGAAGGGCCAAGGCATCACTCCACTTTTGAAATGTTGTTGTATTTTAAGCTAATCTTGTAAACCAAGGCTTTAGTTTCATTTTGAGTAATTTTTTGTTCATGTATCTTTTGTATTTTGGGATTTCTTTTGAAACATTGATGTATTGGGGCTTGAAATGTCCACTAAAGCTTTGTAAAAACTATGATCTTTTGATACTAATGGTTTATGATTTTTTTTTCGCCCATAATTTTCCAAGGCTACATAAGGGGGAAGATTCGTGTACTGACTTATGGGAAATATCTGGGTTGATTTGGGCTGATTTTGGCAAAGTTACCTTCTAGAAAGCTGTAGATCTTTCTTTTATCTTTCCAATAGTATATAGCACAAAATTTTTGGACATCTAAGTCGAAAGTTATGGTCCTTATGAGGGGAGATGCTTTGGAAAGTGTAGAAAGTGATTTAGGACCGTCTTAGTTTGGCCTTCTGCATCGTCTCAGTTTGTATCGTCATATTCTGTTCCATTTTTAATATTTTTAAAGGTATAATTTGTCTTCAAGGTCTTTATGAAAGTGTAGATCTAGAAGTAAAAACGAATTCATTCCTACATTTGTAGTGGGAGTTATGACAATTGCGCCAAGATAGGTTCAAATTGATTGATGGTATAAACATGTTCGATTCTTTCAGGTATATCTTCCTCATCCAACCTCCAAATGAAGTGATTCTTAAATCAAAGGATTCCTAACATCTTTCACTGTCTCTCCATGAAAATTTATATCTTTTGGAGTTGTTTTGAGAAAGTTTTCATTAGCGTAAGTGAGTGGTCGGTTGGGAGAGCATGATTGGGATATGGACACGCTTTACTTTTTTAAGTATATCTTGAGCTGTAAAACTCCGATAGAGAAGATTCTTGCTTCAAAACAAACTAAAGACTTAGAGCTACCATTTCTTTGAAGAAATCTAGTTGTAATTCAAGTGATTGACTGGTGTGGGCACACCAACCTTGTGGAATGATGGCAAATAATCCTACAGGGTAATAAGCACAAGGTTTAGGACTCCAGTTGTTGGGCTCCGGAAATGGGGTCTAACATATTATGGTATCAGAGCGACTAGGTTTAGGTCCAAGTTTGGGACTAAGTTTTGGAGTATCCTAAGTATGAAATGGGTAGCTTAAGATAGGAAAGTTTTAATTTATTTTTCATGATTTGAAATTGTTTTATACGATTTGAACTGTTTTACATAATTTGAAATTTGTTTTGTATAAACTAAAGCTTTTCAATGGTTTTCTATTGAAGGAGTGAAAAATGTCGCCTCGAAGGAGGACTCGAGGAGCTCTGACTCAATTTGGCTCTCACCAAGGGAGTATGGATGAATCTTATGTCCTGCAAGATGCTGGGACACACCCTGCTCTTGATCTTGAGGCACTTAGTGTGCAGCATGAAGTGTCATCGCCTCCTTCTCCTATGCCTTCTAAGGACCTGCAGTTCTTTCAGGCCTTTGCCCAAGCTTTCACATATGCCATAGGTCAAGGGTCGCAAGTCCCGATGCAGGCTCCAGTGGAAAGGAGTGGTCAGTATGATAAGCTCCGCAAGTATGGAGCTGTAGATTTTCATGGGACTACAAATCTCGAAGAGACTGAAGCCTGGTTGAAGAGGACCGAGAGGGTTCTAATTCAGATGAAGTGCCCAGATGAAGAGAAGTTAGATTATGCAGTGAGCTTGCTATGAGGAGATGCTCTTCATTAGTGGGGATCAGTGCCTCACAGTCAAATGATGCCTCCGGTGTTATCCTGGAGAGATTTTGGGGAAGTGTTCAGGAAAAAGTACTTCTCGAGGGTGTATATCCAAGAGAAGGCTAGAAAGTTTCTAAATCTCACACAGAGAGACCTGAGTGTGAGTGAATATGAACTGAGGTTTACCTAGCTGTCACGGTATGCGACCAACATTGGTGCTAATGAGGAGGATTAGTGCCACAAGTTTGAGGGAGGACTGCATTTAGGGATCAAGGAGAAAGTCCTGATCCATAATTTATATGACTACCAACAATTGGTAGATGCTGCACTCCAGGCTGAGAAGCTGGAGAATATCTGAAATGTAGTGAGCAAGAAGAGGAAGAACAGGAAGCAGTCTACTAAAAAGGGGATGAGTACTCCAAGGCATGAGTTACCGGACTCAGAATGAAGTGGGGAGCAGTGGTCCTATCAAAAACAAGTAGGCAAGAGCAGTCTCTGGACAAGCCTTAAGAGTAGGAGGCACTGGAAGGATGGGGAGGAGCAAATACACAAACCCTTAATGTGAGCATTGTGAGAAGCTTCATAAGGGAGAACGCTTTAAGCTACTTGGAGCATGTTTCCAATGTGAAGAGAAGGGGCACTTGATCAAAGACTATCCCCAAGTAACAAGGCAAGAGGGGTTCCAGATGCAAGCCCTAAGGAGAGCAGAAATCGTGAGAATTAGACCGGTCATAGAGGTGGGTAGCTCTGGAACTAAAAAGAAGACTATTCCCCTAGGGAGGCCAAGGGATCAGGCACAAGCCAGGGTTTTTGTTATGACTAGAGAGGAAGCTGCAGCCGTAACTGAAGTTGTCACGGTTATGGCTCGGTTATTTAATTATGTTGTATATGTGTTGATTGATTTTAGCTCCACGCATTCATTTGTTTCTGCAAGCATGACATTACATTATTTTGTTTTGATGCCACTGAGAAGTCCTTTAATTGTTAGCACTCCTCTAGGGAGGCAGGTGATTATAAGTCAAGTGTATAGAGATTGTGAACTTTTCATCGAGGGTACTCAACTGGTGGTGGACTTGCTATCCCTAGAGTTAAAGGGGCTAGATGTCATACTGAGAATGGATGTTATGGAGAAGTATCATGCAAATTTAGATTGTAGCCTCAAGGAGGTAGAATTTGACTTGGGCAACGATGAGAAGGTGATTTTAAGAGGGGACAAGAAAATACCATCACCAAGAATCATTTCTGCTTTGTTAGCTGATAGGATGATGGAAAAGGAGTGTAAAGCCTTTTTAGCACATGTTGTGGACACTGATGGGAATGAAGGGAAGTTAGAAGATTTTTCAGTTGTGAGGGAGTTTTCAGATGTGTTTCCAGAGGATTACCTAGTTTGCCACCGGTGAGGGAAATCGAGTTTGCCATCGACTTGGTTCCCGGAACCACACCCATTTCTATACCACCCTATAGAATGGCTCCAGCGGAGCTGAAGGAACTGTTGGAAGAACTACTAGAGAAGGGGTTCATAAGGCCGAGTTCTTCACCTTGGGGAGCGCCAGTTCTGTTTGTTAAGAAGAAGGATAGAACATGGCGCATGTGTATTGATTATCGGAGACTCAACAAGGTGACTATTAAGAATAAGTATCCTCTGCCTCAGATTGATGATCTGTTTGACCAGCTTCAGGAAGTAAGGGTTTTTTCCAAGATTGATCTCAGGTCAAGCTATCATCAACTCAGAATCAAGAAGTCTGATGTAAGCAAGACAGTCTTTAGGACTCGTTATAGGCACTACGAGTTTTTACTCATGCCTTTTGGATTAACAAATGCTCCAACTGCTTTTATGGATCTTATGAATAGGGCCTTTAAGGAATATCTAGATCAGTTTGTCATAGTGTTTATTGATGACATTTTAGTATATTCTAAGAGTGAAGGGGAACATAAGGAGCATCTCAGGATTGCGTTGCAGACATTGAGGGAGAGAGATCTTTATGTCAAATTCAGCAAATGTGAGTTTTGGCTTCATGAAGTGATATTTCTTGGGCACGTGATTTCAAAAAATGGGGTACATATTGATCCAAGGAAAGTTGAAGCAGTGGTAAATTGGCATGCACCCAAGATAGTGACAAAGGTGAGGAGTTTTCTAAGTTTGGCAGGATATTATAGGAGATTCGTTAAGGGATTCTCTATGATAGCTGCTCCGATGACTAAGTTATTGAGGAAGAATCAGAAATTTGTCTGGAGTGAGGAATGTCAGAAAAGCTTTGAAGAGCTCAAGCGCAGATTAACAAGCACTCCGGTTTTGATTTTGCCTATGGGAGATAAGGGTTATACCATATACAGTGATACTTCAAGGAAGATTTTGGGTTGTGTGTTGATGCAAGAAGATAAGGTAATAGCTTATGCCTCCCGACAACTAAAGCTTTATGAACTGAATTACCTGACCCACGATCTAGAGTTAGCAGCAATAGTTTTTGCCCGAAAGATTTGGAGACATTGTCTATATAAGATTCAAACGAGAATTTTCACTGACCATAAAAGTCTTGAGTATTTGTTGAGCCTAAAATAATTGAATTTGAGAGAAAGAAGGTGGTTAGAGTTGCTCAAGGATTATGACCTATTGATTGAGTACCATCCAAGAAAGGTGAATGTGGTAGCGGATGCCTTGAGCAGGAAATCCTCTATAGTTCATGTTCAAACATTTTATCTGCCACTATTAGAGGAGATGGCTAAGCTTAGGATAAGTTTGAAACAGGAGGAACCTGAATGTATTGTTGACACTTTCAGAGTGAGGATACTCAAGGAGAAATTTAAGGAGTTACAAGCACAGGATGCAGAATTGAGTAAGCTCCGAGAAGAAATTCAGAATGGCAAGAAATCTGAAGTGGTGGTAAGGGATGATGGACTGGTGGTTGTCGGAAGTAGACTTTGTATTCCGAATGTCAAGGAAGTTAAGGATATAATACTAGATGAAGCACATAATGCACCTTATGCCATGCACCCAAATAGCACCAGGATGTACAGAGATCTGAAAGAGCATTTCTGGTGGAAAGGCATGAAGAGAGATGTAGCTGAATATGTAAGTAAGTGTCTAGTGTGTCAGTAAGTCAAGGATGAATACCAAGCACCATCTGGCAAGTTAAGACCATTGTCTATTCTTGAATGGAAGTGGCAAAGGATAACTATGGATTTTCTGATGGGATTACCCAGGACTATTAGGAAGCATGATGCCATATGGGTCATTATTGATTGATTGACGAAGTCAGCCCATTTTCTGGCGATTAAACAGATTGATTCCTTACATGTGTTAGCGAAGAAGTACATTGATGAGATAGTGAGATTGTATGGGATTCCAGATTCCATAGTCTCCGATAGGGATCCTCGATTTACTTCGAGATTCTGGGGAAGTTTACAAGAGGCTTTGGGAACCAAGTTGAGTTTTAGTACTGCTTTTCACCCTCAAACGGATGATCAATCTGAGAGGACCATTCGGACCCTTGAGGGAATGCTCAGGGCATGTGTAATGGACTTCAAAAGAGCTTAGGATGAGCATTTGCCATTGGTCAAATTTGCTTATAATAATTCGTACCATTCGAGCATTCAGATGGCTTCTTATGAAGCACTGTATAGGAGGAGATGTAGAACTCCGATATGCTGGGATGAAGAAGGAGAAAGGAAACTCATAGGGCCAGAGTTGCTTCAGATGACAGTGGACAAGGTTAATTTGATTAAGCAACGGCTTAAGGCAGCTCAAGATAGAATGAAGAGCTACACTGATGCACACTGAAAGTAGATGGAATATGAGGTCGGTGACAAGGTATTTCTTAAGACACCTCCTTGGAAAGGAGTCATGAGGTTTGGCAAGAAGAGAAAGTTAAGTCCGAGATATGTGGGTCCCTATGAAATTTTAGAGAGGATCGGACCGCTAGCCTATAGGTTGGCGCTACCACTAGAATTGTCACAGATACATCACGTCTTTCATGTGTCCATGTTGAGGAGGTATAAATCGGATCCATCCCACTTCATTCAGACCACTGAGGTTCAACTGAGCAATGATTTGAGTTATAAGGAGATTCCAGTGGAGATCTTGGACACTAAAGAGAAGGTCCTCAGGAATAAGACAGTCCAGCTGGTCAAAGTCCTATGGATGAATCATGTAGTTGAAGAGGCTACGTGAGAGCCCTTGGAAGCCATGAAAGAGAAGTATCCACCTCTTCAATGAATCAGGTAAGAATTTCGAGGACGAAATTCTTTAAGGGGGGGGAGAAATATTGGCCCCTGAATTTTTTTTATTTGACTAAGCATGATTAAATGTTTTTTGGGGCTAGCAAGATTTATTTTTGTTGGAATTAATTGACATGCTAATGTTAATAAGGTTATGTGGCATAAGTGATTAAATTGAAGTGTTAGAAGGGATAAGTTACATAAAAGGCATTTTGGACATGTTACTTAAGCATATAAGTTCCTAGGCTTTTAAGTAAGGGCAATGTAGCACCCTACTCCCGCAAGACCCGAACCCGATATCGTCGGTGATATCCGAGCCCGTGACCCGCAAGGGTGGCATGCTAGAGTACTCAATCCATTTTTCAGTATACATTTTTTAAAAAAACAATTCTCGTTAATCATAAACCATTTCACTCTGGGCCATCGGGCCCATTTAAATGCACAAACCACTTACGATCATTGTCAATCGGTACACATTGACATACATAATAATAGTCGCATTTAAACAATCCCATTTATTCAGAATCCCATATTTCAGCACTTATTACAAACTGACATGTTCACATATATACGGTACAAAAATTGCGGAATACATTTTATACAAAACCCTAATGCAGACATAAACTGATCCCGACCTCTAACCTTTCCATGCGAGCAGTAAGTATACTCCCGTTACACAACGGGGTATCCTTCCGAATCCTGAAAAATAGATGCAAATTTTGGGTGAGTTTTGCAAAGTCAGTGAGTGACCATCATCAATGGTTCACCCAATCACACAGCACAAAATGTCGTTCGCATTTAGTCACAATTAACAATCACTAATGCACTTCATAATCATAATCAATACCATTTCACAATCATTTTCAATATAATTGAATCAATCCCATTCAACACATTTAAATCAATCCCCGTCAATACAATGAAATCAATCCCAATAAATGCAATGAAGTCATTTCCATTCAATACAATGGAGTCATTCCCATTCGATGCAATTTCATTTTCCCCATTCAATGCAATTAAATCAATCATATCATGCATACATATGTTCATGAGACCCAATTTTCATTTATTTCTTCGTTGTGACCGAGTGCCTATACTGTCCCGTATCTATTGGGTATCGGGCTCATTGATAACTGTCCCTCGTGGGGCTCATTGTAAACTGTCCCAAAAAGGGCTCATTGTCGTTGAGCTTGTAGCTCTAATAACTGTCCCATATAGGGCTCATTAAGCGTTGAACGCGTCTAGGGAGAGGAGAGCCCTCTGGGAATGCACTGCTCCCTTTTCGAGCTCGAGGCTCTTATTCACTCGTTGAGCTTA
>JANZXV010000001.1:7183514-7196990 GCA_027576455.1 Erythroxylum roigii | reverse complement strand
TTGGCCTTCCTCACCCATTTCTTGTATTTTGTCTTATGCAGGTCTTATCAGACAGGCCGCTGTTTGGCAGATTCCAGCAACTTTCGGCCCCCGCACTCGACAACAACACCGCATTGGCTGGAGTCCTCCTTCCCCAGGCTGGGTGAAACTCAATACTGATGGCGCCAGTAACTGCTCCTTGAGTACAGCTTTCGCCGGCGGTCTTCTTTGGGACAGTGCAGGCGCTTGGCTTGGCCGGTTCACGCACAATCTTGGTTGGTGTCCCCCGTTAGCGGCGGAACTCTGGGGCCTTTATACTGGGCTCTCTATGGCCTGGGCTCTCGGGTACCGCAGAATTATTTTGGAAGCCGACTCCACACCGGCTCTTCACTTGATAGCTTCCGCTACTGAGCGAGCTCAGGTGCTTAATCCCATCGTCCAAAGTATCCACGAGCTTTTCTTTCGCAACTGGACTGTTACCCATAGCCATATTTATCGAGAGGGCAACCGCTGTGCCGACTGGCTGGCGCACCACGCCGCCCATTTTACTATCGGAGTCACTTATTTCGACAAGCCCCCACTAAGGTGTCATATTATCCTCGCAGAGGATCAGTCGGGAACCTGTTTTCCCCGACACATTTTATAATTAGTTCTTCTTTCCTTTTCATCAAAAAAAATAAAAAATGCATTAACTGTCATCTATATCTGGGTTGTTTGTTGCTTTTTGTTTTGTTTTGTTTTTTTGTTTTTTATGACACACTGATTAAAAGTCATGTAAGAACTTTGCAGTTGCTAACTAAACTCATTGTTCCAAAGTAGCTCTCTCTCTCTCTACCTCTCTCTCTCTCTCTACAGGTAACCCATTGTTGCTTGTTTGTTCCCTTTGTTCTTTCAACAAGCACTAACCTTTACTCTCATTATCTCTCCTTTCCTCTCCCTACGCCTAGAGCCGTTTTCCTGTGCCTGCTTGTGCTTCGCTGTGCGTGGTCTTGGGTCAATCTGTTTTCTTGAGTTCTTTTGATCACTATAATATATATTATTAAAGAAGAACAGCGAACGTGCTTCTTCTTTGTCCTGTTGCCTCTTGGGCCCAAAAAAATTGGTAAAGCTTCACGCTTGGAGATTAAAATCATTAGTCTTCTCTCTGCAAGTTCGTTCCTTTTTTATTTTATTGCCTGCTTAACTTAACACCTCCTTCTGATGGATACAAAGAGACTGATCTTTGGAATTTGGGCTGTTTTACATCTTTTGAGAGCCATGCTTCTCTCCTGACAGTTTATTATAAGCTTCCTTTTTCTCGTAACCCTCTCTCTTCCTCTGTTTCTTTGTAATGGGTAGCTTTTTAGAGAGGAGATAGATTAGAGGTTGGTTTGTTTATTTGCCCTTTCTGTTTCGTTTTCCTTGGTTTTCCTATTTTATTATGCTTTAATCACGCAAAATTAATATTGCAAATCATAATTTTCCCTCTGCTTAGCACCCTTTTACATATTTGTCCGTTCTTTAAACTAACTCCTGCTACATATATGCATGCATTTCAGTGTCTTGAAGCTTTTCTTGCTTACAGATGAATTAGTTAACAGACAAAGATCAAGGAACTCTTAAGAAGATTCTAAGAGTTTCTAGTTCTTATTGTGTTTGCGTGAGCATGGGTGTGAGGATGCAACAGAGCTACCACCACCACCACCATCATTCGTTGTCTGTGAAGGTTAACGAACAAATGGGGAGCAAAAGAGGTTACACCTTCATACCAGCTCACAGGCATTGGATTCCTAGAGTTTTTTTACTTCTTACCATGATTGTGGTATTTGCTAGTTGGCTAGCATTCAACATCTTTAATACAATTGATAATTTGAAGAGGAAGGAAACTCTCGAGAGCATGTGTGATGAGAGGGCCAGAATGTTGCAAGACCGATTCGTTGTTAGCGTTAACCATGTCCATGCCCTTGCCATTCTCGTTTCCACTTTCCATTATTACAAGAATCCATCAGCAATAGACCAGGTTTGTGCCCTTCTCTGTTAGTTATAACTTTAATTTGCGTTTGTGTTCGACACTTCAAATGGTTTTCTTCTATTGCTGGGAAAAGTGAAAAGAAGGGTCTGATATTATATGTCGCTTTTTCTTATCTTCTATAAAGTTAATGTTTGATTTAGCCTAAAATTGTTGACAGGCGCTGGTGAAACTATAACCCTTTTTGTTCCTTGTTTCCATTATGCTAAAAGAGCTCAAAAAGCAAATGCTTTATCAATATTTGAGGGGAAATGGAGGGCTTTCTATGCTTGATGTCTTTAATTTGCAGAGGTTATATTGTCTTCTTTTACATCAAATTTTCGGAAGTAGCTTGCATTAGCCAAACATATTTGGAGAACAACTGGAGCTTATGAGACAACAATTTCTAAGGAGCTAAATGCCCTTATCATTATTTGACAATTTTTTGAGGTTTTAATTTGGCGAACTACAGGAAACATTTGCTGAGTACACTGCCAGAACTGCTTTTGAGCGGCCTTTGTTAAGTGGAGTAGCCTATGCACAAAAAGTAGTTCATTCAGAGAGGGAGGAATTTGAGAGGCAACATGGCTGGGCAATAAAGACAATGGAGAGAGAGCCTTCACCTACAAGGGATGAGTATGCACCTGTTATTTTGTCTCAAGAAACTATTTCCTACCTTAAATCCATCGATATGATGTCAGGGGAGGTAAAGTTCTAAATTAGTTTGAAATTGGTTATCTTTATGTTGTTATGTTTCAATAGTCTTCATAATTTCTTCTTCAATGAAGTTGGGTTGGAGTAATTCTATTGTAAATTGTAGGAGGATAGAGAAAATATACTGAGGGCTAGGGCTACAGGAAGAGCTGTTTTGACAAGTCCCTTCAGATTGCTTGGCTCACATCACCTTGGCGTTGTGTTGACTTTTCCTGTTTATAAATCTAAGCTCCCTGCAAACTCAACAGTGACACAACGCATCGAAGCGACTGGAGGGTAAGTGCTAAGATTGCTCTTCTATTCGAACTATTGTGTTTCAACCTTTAAAGTAATTAGCGCGGGATTACTAGTATAGCTAACTTTTTCAGTTTCTAAATTGACATATGTGAATCGAAAATTATACTAAGGATGCAACCAAATACATTAGGCACCTTGGGATGTGTTTGTTATGAGGTTGAAAGATTTAAACTTTACCTCCTAAACTATTTGTACCATATGATTTGTGTAATGAGCACCCTGAAACATTAACGAGATTAGCAATGAACCATAATCTTTGTTTAAACATCATTCTAGTAGAGTTAACGACTTCAAAAGTTTCTTAAGGTTGAAAGTTATAGTTTTGGAGAGAATAAATTCTCTTTCTCAATTCACTATGTACAAAATGGAGCTACATATGTACACATATATCACTATTAATTAGCGATTATAATCCCTATAATTAAGGGATCTTAATCCCTATAATCAAGCCTATAAATCTTATGTAACATCTATAATATGTAATACTTTCCCTCAAGTTGGAGCATAAATGTCGATCATGCCCAACTTGTTGCAAAGATATTCAACTTGAGTCCCATTTAGAGCCTTTGTAAAATGGTCTCCTAGTTGTTCCCCAGTATTCACATATCCTATAAAAATAAAATTTTGTTGTACTTTTTCACGAACAAAGAGAGAATTAATTTCAGTATGTTTAGTTCGTTCATGAATCACAAGATTAGAAGCTATATGAAGAGCAACTTGGTTATCAAACTATAGCTTCGCTAGCATTGAGACTTCGAGGCCAATTTCAGTCAAAAGCTTATATGTCCACATTATTTCACACGTAGATTGTGCCATAACTCTATATTTTGATTTTGCACTTGAGCGAGATACAACATTCTATTTAGACTGTGGTTGATTTTCGATCAGTCTTAAATTATGTCCAATCTGTATCTAGAAGCACTGTATAGGAGTGTAGCCATGATCTTTATATAGTATATCTCGTCCTGGAGCTCCCTTCAAGTAACATAGGATTTGCTCTAAAGCGGTTCAGTGATGAATTATTGGAGAAGCCATAAATTGACTTACAATACTAACATAGTAAAGCAATATTAGGACGAGTTATTGTAAGATAATTTAGTTTCCTAACCAATCACCTATACTTCTCAGGATCTTCAATCATTCGTTAGTTGCAAATTAGGTGGCATAGGAGCGTTACATGGTTTAACTTCTAATTTCCCAATCTTGGATAGAAAGTTAAGCACATGTAATAACTCTCTTGTTTCTTGTCACCTCTACTCCCAAGAAGTACTTGAATTCCTACAAATCGTTTGTTTGAAACTAGCTGTGAAGGAACATTTTTAGAGATGAAATTCCTATGATATCACTACCAGTAATAACAATATGATCCACGGATACAACAAGAATAATAAGGCTAGATGTAGAGTGTTTATAGAAGACTAAACGGTCAGACTTCTTGTTGCTCATTCCAAATCATTCAACTGCTCGACTAAATTTTCCAAATCGAGCATGAGGACTTTGTTTTAAGCTATATAGAGACCTTCGAAGATTGCACACTTTCCCTTACTCCCCTTGAGCAACATACCCGGGTGGATGCTCCATATTCACCTCCTCATGTAGGTCTCCATATAGGAAGTCATTTTTAATGTCTAATTGATGGAAAGGCCAATAATGAGTAGCTGCCATAGAAATAAGTAAACAAATAGATGTCAACTTAGCCACAGGAGAGAAAGTATCAGAGTAGTCCACACCATAAGTCTAGGCATAACCTTTAACAACAAGATGAGCTTTAAGTCAAGCCACAAAACCATCAAGATCAACTTTAACTACAAAGACCACTTACAACTAATAGCTCTTTTTCCAATAGGTAAATTCACTAAGGTCCAAGTACCACTAGCATCGAGAGCATTCATCTCCTCTATCATTGTCGTTCACGAGCTAGGATGAGACAAGGCCTCATGAACAGTTTTGGGAACAGAGATAGCATCAAGGGAGGCGACAAAAGAACAAGAAGATGACAAATGATCATAAGAATCAAAAGGTGAAATTGGACAAGTGCATTGGCATTTATCTTTATGGAGGGCAATTGGAAGATCAATATCAGTGGTTGTGGAATTTGATGACGAAGAAAGAACTGGTGCTAGATGCGTCGATGCTTAGGAGAAAGCCAAAAGCTTTGAACGGCGCATGTGACTCATTGTAGGGCTTTTGATTGTTGGACTTTAGGTGGTGGCTCGTCGCTGAGTGACACTCTTATTGGTGCTGTTGGTGAGATAAAATGGTGACCCCACAAGAAGCGTAAGGTTCTACTATCTCGGGCAGAACTTCCAACAAAAAATGACAAAAGAAATATAAGCTAAATACTCTTGCTCTAATACCATGTAATTTTGGAGAGAATAAATTCACCTTCTCAATTCATTATGTATAGAATGGAGCTACATATATACACATATATGACTATTAATTAGGGATTATAATCCCTATAATCAATGGATCTTAATCCCTCTAATCAAGCCTTTAAATCTTCTGTAATATCTATGATGATAGTGAAGAATACTAAATGATGCGCAAGAGCTTTAAGTCTATATAAAAGGGGAAAAATTAATCAACCACAAGTTTTAATTTGGTGGGATAAAAAATGAGAATTGAGTTATAAATAAAGACTAAATTTTAGATTATGTTAGGAATCCTTATTATATAAGAAGTGAAGTAAATTAAATATGTTATTCTAGTTTTAGATATGTTATCCTAGTTATTTAAGACTTGTAAGATTTTTATTAAAATATGATTTAAATTTGTTAGGAACCCTTTCCTACTAGAATAATGTTATAAGTCCTTTTCTATAATTATGTGTATACTCAGCCCTTCAATAACAAGATATCTTGGATTTTTTTCCTACAAATTTGAGTTTTCAATTAGAAGTATGATGTTTTCTTCTAAGAGTGATTTTTAAACCTTCGGAGTGATTCCTATTTTCCTATGCCCCGTTGTTTGTGTCCTCACTAAATTCCAGCAACCAAAACCCTAAATTCTAGCCATATTAAACCTAAATTTCAGTCATATTAAACCCTAAAATCCTAGCTTAAATTTTCAACAAGCAACCCTAAAACCCAGCTATACCTGATATGAAGTTTTAGCATTTCAAGTTGAAATTTAGACTTGAAACTTGATATTCCAACAACCTAATATTAGCTATATTTCCTAGTTTTGTAAGTTTTAGCTACTATTTCACACTTCTTCTATTTGTTCTACATCAATTTTATTTCAAAGCTTTGGTTCCGAATGACATGTAGAGGAATGGCGAATAGAAGAATACTCAGTGACCAAGAGCGAGATGAAATGCTTTTGAGAATTATGAAAAAAAGAGACATAAAAGATTCTCAATCATAAGGTGCTCTCAAAACCAATTTACATGTAACAACTCCAAGAAAGTATATTGGACAATTTTGGAGAGACAAGACAGCCTTGATGTATATTCCCTAAAAGTGAAAACTCCCAAAAGAAAATTTTATGCAAACCAACCACCTACATTTGATGCTAAATGTGGAGAAGGTGGTAAGCAAGATGAGGAGATTGATATTGTTCAACAACACGCAATGCATGGGAAAAGCTTTGCTAAAAACTCATATTTTGATTTTGATTCCTCAAATTTAATTGGCATTACCTTAGAGGAAGTGTTATAATATGGATGGTGAAATTATTGATACTTCCCCTTCAACTAATCAATCGCAATCTTCAAGCCTGCTTGTAGATGGTGCTCAAATACTTGATGACATGGAGAGTTTGGCAATGAAAGATGGTCATGACATAGAGTTTGACAGTGGGAGATGATCAACGCATTTAAGGTGATGGAAAACAAATTGAAATGGATTCTTTGGCAAACCCTACAGTTGAAACAACTAAACGAAAAGTTGAAACACTTAAACAACAATCTGTAATGGCTAAATAAGAGACTGAAACACCTAAATAATAGGCTGAAATCTCTAAACAACAAATCAAAACATAAGAAGTAACAAATTGAAACCACAAGGCTTAAACCAACAATTGCTTGGGGTTACAGAGCTTGTTGTCTTTAAAGTTGATGATATCCTTGGTATCGTTGATGAAGATTATGTTATAGTGGGTGATGAAGAAGTAGATTTGAATGGAGATGCAACATTAACACAACATAGGAATAAAGGAGAAGTTATAAGTGCACTTGCAAAGTCAAAATTTAGTAATGACATAAAGTTAATGGATTTGACTACAAGAAGCAACAATATGTATGTTCCTAATGCCTATGTGGTAGATAAACCATGTGGTTTTGTTATGAAACCATCAACAAATATAATGGTCAAGACTTATGATGTGGTGCACATTGCTAAACTATTCTTCAAAGAGGAGGTATGTCTCTATGGATTGCTTTTAATCATCTCTGATCGTGATGTGAAGTTTATGAGTTATTTTTGGATAACTCTACAGAAAACATTAAACACTAAGCTTCAATTTTCAAGTTCTTTCCATCCTCAAATTGATGGACAAACAGTGGTAGTGAATAGAAGTTTGGGAGTGTTAAGATGCTTGGTTAGAGGCAATGTGAATAATTGGGAATTAATTCTTCACATGGTAGAATTTGCATACAACAGTTCTATAAATAGGTCAACATGTAATAGTCCTTTTGAGATAGTTTTAGGAATTCAACCAAGAAATCTTATTGATCTGGCTCCTTTATTGCAAATAACACAAGTTAGTGTTGAAGATGAAGATTTTGCACATGAGGAATATCTTTGATGAGGTATGAAGAAAGATAACAACCAACAACTTTGACTTATAAAGAACATACCGATCAACATCGTCGATTGGTGGAATTCTATGGTAAGGATGTGGTGAGGCTTGTTAGAGTGTTTTCTAAAAGGAAAATGTAAGAAACTTTATCCATGGAATGTTGGACCTTATAAGATCCTCAAGAAGATAAGTGCTAATGCTTATGTTTTAGAATTACTAAGTGACATGAGAATTAGTCATAAATTTAATGTTCTAAACTTAATTATTTATGATGGATATGATGGTATAATCTCTTACTACTGTAAGAATTCCAACCACTCTTCGTCTTAAAGAGGAGTTAGAGGATGTTCTTGGTGAACAAATTGTAGCCATAGGAGCTGGAGGATATGGACAGTTTCTTGTCAAATAGAAAGGAAGATCAATTTTTAATGGTACTTTGATTTTAAAATTTGAATTTCAGAAGTTGAATCTAGACGTATAAGATTAGTATTTGTCAATATTACGTCGAGGATGCTTCATATAAGTTGGGTAGAACTGATGCAAAAGAATTTAAGTTTATAGAAGAAATAAAAGGGAAAAAATTAGTCAACCACAAGCCTTAATTTGGTGGGATGAAGGATGAGAATTGAGCTGACAATAAAGATAATAAGGCTAAATTTTGGATTGTGTTAGGAATCCTCATTAGATATGAATTAGTAGTAAATTAAATATGTTATTCTAGTTTTAGATATGTTATCCTAGTTATTTAGGATTTATAGAATTTTTATTAGAATAAGATTTAAATTTGTTAGGAAGCTTTGCCACTAGTATAAGGTTTTAAGAACTTCTCTATAGATATGTGCATATTTAGCCCTTCAATAATAAGATATCTTGTATTTTTTTATAATAAATTTGAGTTTCTAATTAGGTGTGATGCTTTCTTTTAAGAGTGATTCTTAGATCTTAGGAGTGATTTCTAGTTTCTTAACCTCCCTTATTTGTGCCCTCACTAAATTCCAACAACCAAAACCCTAAATTCTAGCTATATTAAGCTTAAATTCGAGCCATATGAAACCCTAAACTTTTAGCCTAATTTTCCATCAATCAAATCCTAAAAACCGAACTATACTTAATCTGAAACTTCAGTATTCCAATTTAAAACCCGGACCTGAAATTTGATATTCCAGCAGCTTAATATTAGTCATATTTCCTAAATTTATGAGTTTTAGCTACTAGTTAATACTTCTTCAGTATCCACTTCTTTCTTAAACATTCTGTAACGTAGATACGGTTTTTGCTCTGAAGAATATATTTTAATCTTTATATTTGTGGCCAAACTTGTCAAGATAACATTAACTACTAACTTGGTAATTTTTGTATGTATACTTTGATAACATCAAACTCCATTGCACATGCTTTTTGAAATCTTCCCAGTGGGTTTAGGCATTGTTCTTGTTGCTACAATAATTTTTTATTTCCGAAACAACACTGTTGTTGATGACCCCTACAACCACTGCATTCCTTCTGATTCTTGGCTTAATGAATCCAATGAATTGTTGACTGTAAATTTGAATGATTGTGCTCAACTTATTTTTCAGTATTGCTGCAGGCCTGAGATGTAGGGTTCAATAATGGAGAAAACTTGTTGATTTTTGTACTAGTTTCAGTTAGAATCTCAAATTCCCATATTCTATGCTATTGTCGTGAATCCAGCCAAGAGACACGTGATGCAAAAGAACTAAGTCTCAACATGTTTCACTTTTAACTTCATAAAATACAAATTCCTCTTATGTATAGCATGCCATGTAATTGAAAGCAGATACCTTGGAGGAGCCTTTGATGTTGAGTCCCTAGTGGAGAATTTACTTGGACAACTTGCTGGAAATGAGAAAATATTGGTGGATGTTTATGATGTCACTAACTCTTCCGATCCATTGATCATGTATGGTCACCAACATAAAGGTGGTGACATGTCCCTTTTGCATGAAAGCAAGCTGGACTTTGGAGATCCAGTCAGAAAGCATCAGATGAAGTGTAGGTAAGTGCTTCAACTCCTTGGCTACAGTTCCATATATTGAGCAGTCCGGTAAGTGTGTATGCTCATTAATTTGGATTCTGTTCAGGTACCGTGAGAAGGCACCCACACCTTGGATAGCACTTTCTGCTTTCTTAGGGGTCTTTGTGATTGGTTTGCTGGGGAGCTATATTTTGTATGCTGCTGGAATGCATATAGTAAAAGTTGAGGATGATTTCCATGAAATGCAGGAGCTAAAAGTACGAGCCGAGGCCGCTGATGTTGCTAAATCCCAGGTATATTTTCCAGCATGTTTATGAAGCATAGTTAACCCAAATTCAAATGTTCAGCTTCATTTGACCAATGTAACTCGCGTTTTTCATGGCAGTTCCTAGCTACCGTGTCTCATGAAATTAGGACACCCATGAATGGAATCCTTGGTATGCCAAGTCTCATCGATTGAATTATGAGATGTCCTAGATACTATAGGTCTCTGACGCTGACTGTTGTAATTGCAGGTATGCTTGCATTGCTTTTAGATACGGATTTAAGTTCTACACAAAGGGATTATGCTCAAACTGCTCAAGCCTGTGGAAAGGCATTGATAACATTAATAAATGAGGTGCTTGATCGGGCAAAAATCGAAGCTGGCAAGTTGGAGCTGGAAGCTGTCCCATTTGACATTCGATCCATACTAGATGATGTTCTTTCACTGTTTTCTGAAAAGTCCAGACACAAAGGCATTGAGGTTAGTACTTAACAAGTGAGGATGTTGGTATTCTTGCCAAAAGAGTTGTTGATGCTAGGGCCCTAATATTGGTTAATTTTGTCTCCCCGTATTTGAAAAGATATGTCTTATTTCATTTGATAGGCATGAAGGTAGTTTTACTTATTTAAACTGACATTACGTTCTTTTATTTGTTTCTGCTGGGGATGCTGACATCATTTCATTGTGGCCTTCATGATGTGTGGTCGCACTGAAAAAAATTATTGGGAATTGCTTGGGATCAAATTTTGGATTTATAGCTAGCAGTCTTTGTTTCCGAAAAAGTTCCAGAAATTGTTCTTGGGGACCCTGGGAGATTCCGGCAGATCATCACAAATCTTGTTGGAAACTCTGTAAAGGTAAGGGCACGTCAAATTTGATTACCTAAATATAGTATAATTTGAACAATTTCAATTCTTTTTAATTCACTTCCATCATTATCATACAGTTAAAATGATTATGTTTTAAAGTATTTAATATAACTTACTGACATTTACTAATGAGTCACTCAATGATTATCAATAATTTACCTTCACCATTTTCTTCATGAATCAGCTTTTGCAATATATTTTTACTTAAATAAGAAGGTTTTTGCAGTTTACTGAACGAGGACATATATTGATTAAAGTTCATCTAGATGACCACTCTAAAGTCTTCGCAGACCCAAAAGGTGACATTTGTGTCGATGGGGATTCTAATGAAGCTAAACATATATCTTGTTCTCACCAGTTTAAAACATTAAGTGGTTCTGAAGCAGCAGATGACCGGAATAGTTGGGACAGATTTAAGCATTTAGTTACTGATGAAGAGTTTTTCTTTGATGCTTCATTGGATCTGATGACTGTTAATGAGGCTTCTGAGAAGGTTACCCTCATGGTTTGTGTGGAGGATACAGGAATTGGCATCCCTTTGCGTGCACAGGATCGTGTGTTTATGCCTTTCATGCAGGCAGACAGTTCAACCTCTAGAAATTATGGAGGGACTGGTATTGGCTTGAGCATCAGTAAGTGCTTAGTTGAACTCATGGGTGGTCAGATAAATTTTATCAGCCGACCCCAGGTGGGCAGCACATTTTCATTCACTGCTGTTTTGGGGAGGTGCAATAAAAATTCATTAGACAAGAAGGAAAAACGTAATTCTGATGATCTACCTTCCAGCTTCAGAGGAATAAAAGCTATAATAGTTGATGGAAAACCTGTTAGAGCTGCTGTAACCAAATACCAGTTGAAGAGACTAGGCATCCTCGCCGAAGTTTCAAATAGCCTAAAGGTGGCTACTAATACATGTGGGAAAAATGGTTCTCTATCATCTAGGTAATTTCTATTCCTTAAAAGAGTCAATGAATAACTTAGTTGATTGAGAAAGTTTCGATCTAATAAACATACATGTCATGTTTTTTGGTTTCAAATTTCACGAAAGAAATTCCCCCTGTTGAACTGCAAATGCTTAAGTGATTCAACATAGAGGAACCACTAAACTTAAAAGCTTATGTTGTTGGGTTATGGCCCAAGATTGGATTATTTAGCTATTGCAAATACCTTCTCAGATATCTTTCTCATTCACGACTTGATTGTGTGAACTACTCTATGGAATCTTTTTAATCACTAATAAAAAACTATACATACTTCATCATATTCTTTTGATTATCGTTTTTATAATATTTACTGCTGAAAGTTTTTGATCTTTTGCATTATCTTGATGTTCCATTTGAATAGAAAAACCAAAGAATCTTTTATTTCTGAGGATAACTGAACATGTTAATAATTCTAATTTCTAATAAGATCTTTGCATCATCACGTAAGCCCTATCTAAATTCCATGATGCCATATCAGCTGATATACTTGCTAGTCTTCCTAAAAGATGATCTCTGGATGGCTGTTTTTCTGCAGCTCCCTATATTTAAATTTGGTTCAAAATTGGACTTCATTAACACAATTTTCATACTGGAATTTGTCTGGATCTCATATGGCAGAAGTAAAATCCAGCCAGATATAATTCTAGTTGAGAAGGACTCATGGATGACTGGGGAGAGAAATGGTACGAACTTGTGGCTGCTGGACTGTAAGCAGAATGGACAAACGTATAAGTTGCCTAAGATGATACTCCTAGCTACCAATATAAACAAAACTGAATTTGATAATGCAATAGCAGCAGGGTTTGCAGATACTGTCATCATGAAACCCCTAAGAGCAACTATGGTAGCTGCTTGTCTTCAACAGGTTCTTGAACTAGGGAAGAGGTTACCAGGGAAAGACATTCCCAATGGTAATTCCTTCCTTCAGAATCCGCTATGTGGTAGGAAAATCTTAGTGGTTGATGACAACAGAGTGAACCGCAGAGTTGCTGCAGGTGCACTGAAGAAGTTTGGAGCTGATGTAGAGTGTGCAGACAGTGGCAAAGCTGCACTGGAATTGCTTAAAGTACCACATGATTTTGATGCATGCTTCATGGACATTCAAATGCCAGAAATGGATGGGTATGTTAAAAGAGTTGCTTTATGTGTTTTCCATTGGGAAAAGTATAAATGTCAAACAAGTAGGTGTAGCTGTTAAATTTCTGGGTGGTAAATTAAATGGAGTGGGTTATACTGATCCTCCTACAGCGAAAATTCATGCTAGACTGGAGATTACATAAATAATGCATCGTTATATCAGTTGCTTCTCAGTGTGATAGAGATACTTCTTTGGTGACTGCTTGACATTTGAAAACATTAGCAGATGTGCTTTGGATATTGTCTACATGAAAACGACTTCCTTTGATTAACTAATGTGTGTGCACCAGTTCAGGTTTGAGGCAACCTGTAGAATCAGGAAGATGGAGAGCCTGGCAAATGAGCAGATAGATATTCAGTCCACAGCTGAAGGAGCTGCCAGAAAGAGAGAGTGGCATGTACCAATATTAGCCATGACAGCTGACGTCATACATGCCACATATGAGGAATGCTTGAAAAGTGGCATGGATGGATATGTTTCTAAACCTTTTGAGGAAGAAAATTTG
>JANZXV010000001.1:7120978-7133488 GCA_027576455.1 Erythroxylum roigii | reverse complement strand
TTGCAGCAAAATTGAAAACATAAGGTTAATAGAGTAACATTTTATATCTCAGGGTTTAATTAGCTACTTTCGTATAATACAGGGGTCGCTACAGCAATTTTGTCTTTCTTTGACATATCACATCCGTTTTTAAAACATCTATTTTTAATGCAAAAGATTCGATACATAATTAACGTTCTTTTAAACCTTCTTCTTATCAATTGAAATGGTCGTCCTAGTTTTGATACTACTTAGGTTAAAGACGTAGCCTAGCCATATGATTCGGTCATCGTTTGACTTGCATGTAAAATTCCTTTCAACTTGGAAAGATGAAGTAGGCTCATACAGAAACCTAAGCATAACATCAAACTCAATTTAAATAATGTCAACTATTATTATTAATCCTCGACACTGACTTGTATATTAAAACATTAAATAGATGTCTAAAAATAATTATTCTCAGTTTAAATGATTAATAAATTAGTTATTTTTTATACGTCATCGAACTTGTCTTTCGGTTGTTAAGTGTACCATTTATCTCTTTCATACAATGGGATGAGGACAGGCATACAAAAAATATCTAACTTAATAGAAAGGTGACGTGGATGTTCACCGGTGGTTTGTTGGGTGGCTAGATATTTTCAGATATCATGTTCGACACGAGTATCCACTTGACCGACGTGCATTTTCGCCCCTATTCTTCACCCTTTTGCTTTCTTTAAACTACTAGATTGCCATTGCTCCTTCGGTACCGACTTAACAAAGGTGAATATTATTTCTCTAAACTGGCTTGTTTAAGTAAACGAGTGGTATTTTATTCAATGATTTGAACCAAAGGAAGATATAAAAGAACCAATTTTGGGGGCAGGCATTATCGTAATATGGAAGAGAAGAGAGGCAAATATCATACCATGACAAAAACCACACTAGCAAAGTCCAACGACCATGTCTTTCTGACCTCACACAACGATGCAATACTACTCTGTTTGAGTTAGACTCGGACCCAAAATCTGATGCCAAACATGGAAGAAGAAGATGTAGAACGATTGAAAGAAGGTGATGGGGAGAACCATCACAGCTCAGGCAAAAGGCTGAAATGCTCAAAATATAATGAAGAATCCATTGTTGAAGGTGAAGAAGAAGAAGAAGAAGAGAGAAGCGAGGATTCAATGGACGAACTGAGAGGATCAGGTGTGTTCTTCTACCCCACGACACCTACTTCCTTCGTCGTCTCGGATGCTCTGGATCCCGACTTTCCTATCATTTACGTTAACAAGGTCTTCGAGACCACCACTGGCTACCGCGCTCACGAGGTCCTCGGTCGGAACTGGTACTTCTTTCCTTCTTTTTGTTGGAAGTGATAGGGTTTTCTTATGTTGGTGGGTTCTCTGCTTTCTGATTAGTGATTTCCTAGCTTCACTCTCTGATTCTGCTGCTGGCACAGTAAATTAATTATGGATATGGCAAAATATTTTGGATTTGCATGCTTTGTTTTGGATCTCTTACAAAGTCCTATATGGAAAGTAAAGCACCAACAGGTTAAAAAAATTGTTAGGCGTAAAGCTTGTAAACTAAGAAGGAAATTCTTGAATTCTGTGTTTGGTTTACGTCATCGCAGTGAATTAATTGAACAATTCAAATGCTCAAAAGGAAGACGTTTTTCAGTCACTTCAAAATGGGAGCCTTTTCTTTTATTATTATTCTTCTGTTCATGGATGAGAACCGTAACATGCATCAAGTAGCTAGATCATTGAGATGGTTGAGTTACTTGTGCTGATAAAGCTATCTAAATAATGCCATTTTCAAGTTTTCACTGCCTGAGTTAAGCTGCTGTGAACTGAAGGAAAAAATCTTCCATTTCCGAGAATTAATTGGCAGCTTTCTTCGGTAAGTTTTGGTTTATAGAGGGAGGAAGCTAGAAAAGAGAGTTCTTCACAAGCTTGATGTTCATAAACCCATGATCGAAGTGCTTCACCCTGGAACTTGTGACTTTTGTTTAGATAGTTACATAATGGAAAAACACATATTTAAGATCGGAAGAAAGCTTTAGTACAACCCTTGAGTCTTAGAACTGCTAGATTATGGTGTGTTGTGTTAGCTTTAAGGTACAACTAAGAGCCGCATCTTCGAAGTCGAGGTTCATTGATTAGGCTGTACATTTGGCTTTCAATAGTCTGTCTCCGTGCTCTTTACATTTAGCTTGTAAATTTATTGCCTAGTTTTGTTGAAGAACATTGTAGCAGCAGCAGTATTATGAGATGCAGGAGCATCCAAGATAAAGCTGATTGGCGGTGGATTCTGTCATGGCTACTCGGAAAGATAGAGAAGAAAGAAAGTATATGATGGATAAGAGGAATTTGATGAAGAAAATATAATCAAATGAAGAGACTAACATTATAGAATTAGGGTTTCAGGAAAGAACCAGAAGCTTTGATACCATGTCAAGAAATCCGGACAAAATTCTCATTTATACTAATGGTCTATGTACATGGGCATATATATTAACCAGACAGCCCCCACAAATGGGAGGTTAATCTCTATCAATATTTACCTTCATAACCAGTATATACAGTTCATCAGAATCCCTAAAGATCAGGAACTAGTCCCTAAAGTTTAGGGATTTCATCAAATCCTTTATAATCACAAGATCATCTACATCAAACGCATCATTTGACAAGTTGTCACCTAATGAGACAGTTGTTTGTCTTAAGTAGGATTGACTAAACTGGAATTCTATGCCATATATGTAGCATCTGATTATATACTTAGGCACGATTATGAAATGCTTAAGTGCATCAATTTAATAATCCTTTCTTCAAATTCTACTTGGTATCAAAGCTCTTGCATACTTTCTACCAGCTGTTAGTGCTAAAAGACAGCCTTCAATGCCATTTGTACCTTAATAATCCTCCAGCAGCCTTCAAGTGCTGGAAAAGAAGGCATCTCATGCTGAAAATCTCACTGACCTACTGTTGTTAGTTGTCATTAACCTTTCTTTTTATGTAGTGCTGCCTTTTATTGACACCACTGAAGGCTCTGTGCTTGTTTTCATTGTGTCTTGCATCAAATCCATAGAGACGTATTTAAATTTGGTTAAACCTAGGCCGAGTTTAAGTATTTGGTCAAATTATCATCAAACTATGATCAAATTCAGGAAACTCTTGCAACTATGGTCAAACTTTAGTCAATTAATTGGTTAAATCACTTGCGTAGGTCTTTTATTTCCATCATTGATGCATGTTGATTGCATTACTACTGTAAGTCTCACCACCAATTGCTACTTTAGTATATGTTTATAGCTTGCCAATAACTTTGACAACACCACAGACCTCCACTTTGTTGTACCTTCAACTTTGTAGACTACTCCAAAGTGCCGAGCCTTTCAAAAATAAAAAAATCTTTTGAGTATGAAATGACCTTACTACTGGAGAAATTAAACAATTATGTTGATCCTAAATGCCTTGTCTAAGTTTCCTAATTCCCATTAATTGTCTCAAATGGTATTATTTCTTTTTTCCTTGTCCTTATTGGCTCAAAATTGATTCCAGTCTAGATCTTAGGTTATTGATTCAGGTGCAATGAATCATATGAAATTTAAACCTATATAAGTTATATCGTGTATAACGAGATTTGGTCATAATAAAATTTACCTAAATGATGGTTTAGTCCTTTTTTTGGCTATCCAAGGGAGTATTTGCCCCATACCTTCTCTTCTTTTACACAATGTTTTGCGTCTGCTAAACCAGCCTTACACATTTCTTTGCCAGACTTGAACCATCAGTCATGAAATCCTGTGCCAAACCAGCCTCAAGATGAAGCACAATACCACACAACAGAATTAGCTAGTGTCCTTTGTAAACAGAGGTTTCGATGCATAGAAATACTCTGCTAATCAAGTTTGTTGGACTTTTTTTGGGTGAAATTTATCTGTCAGCCTTTCTTGTAAAATTTTTTCCCTTTTGATACAATTTCTGTTCCTTTGGTTTTCTTCTTCTAATGTCCCTAGTAAACCAAGTTCCTTACATAAAGTATGCCACTGATCATTTTTTTGGATTGTTTTGTCTGTCAGGCCTTTCTTGGAATTGTTCCCCGTTTTAATACCATTGTTATTCCTTAGATTTTATCCTAACCTAATGAGTCCTTTCCAAGGATTTGGATCCTCACTATATAATGTTTGGTATGAGGCCGGCAAGAAACTCAAATATTCTTCTTTTCCCACAAATTCATGTAAATTTTTTACGGTTTTCTTATTTCTCACTTGGATGCACCAGTAGTGGTTGAGTTCAAGCCATTATCCTTTGATTTGATTGTAGGATTCTGCAACTGACAAGTTGTTGAAATTTTAGTTTTCAACTCAGAGACTATATCCTTGTTTCTTTGAGTAGGTTTGACCGAGAGTTTCCTAAGATTTCCTTTGCAATAGTGAGAAACATGAGATTTTTATTAATCTATAGTTGCATTGATATCCACATCTAGGACATAATCATATCCTTCTCATCCAAGCTTGAAACACTAGATCATCTGGTTTTGGCCTTCCAAGTGCCTCGGTTTCTCCTGCCTTTGAAGATATTTCTCACCATTTGAGACAACCGTAGGTAATTCTTTCCATCTAACCAACTTGATATTATCATATTTGGTAGGTCACCAGAGATTCTACGTGTAGATGAGACCGTAAGTGGACTAGGTGACCATAATAGTGCTTGATAAGTTCCTCTCAGAAAGGTCTGACATTCTGGAACTACTACTTGGAGAAGTTGTGCATCAACAGTTTGAAAGAGATTAAGCTGACTAGATACAGTTTTAAAAATATCTTGTCATAAAACCTATGCTACCATGAACTTGACGTGGGGCAACACATGCATGACAATCACTAACTAACAACAGTCGGATGGCTATTGACAATAGGACGAAAGTAACAGATTGCTGGCAAATGGAGGTTGGTTTAGTGTTTTCAGGCTGTATATGTCACGTCAATATGTTTAGTTCTTCTAAGCTCTTGAAACTGATCATGACGGTCCAACACTGAGAGTTAGTTCTTCAGTCTGATTTAAGAATCAAGTGGTACTCCAAACTTGACATTCTGTTTTCTTTTATTTCTGATACAAAGTATGTAATGATTAGTTCCTCCTCTGAAACTGTTTGCCTTACCAAAACTCTATGCTTTGATTGGAACCGATGTTCAAGATTACGTTTTCATGAGACCATGTCATTTTGTCACTTATTTTAAAGAATAAATGTCAGAAATTCATTATTAAACAGAAGATGTTTCTTTTCTTTCAGTCGTTTCTTGCAATATAGGGACCTGCATGCTCAAAGACGGCATCCTTTAGTGGACCCTGTTGTTGTTTCTGAAATCAGAAGATGTCTTGAGGAAGGGGTTGATTTTCAAGGAGAGCTTGTTAACTTTAGGAAGGATGGAACTCCATTGGTTAACCATCTAAGACTTGCTCCTATACATGATGATGATGGAACTACTACACACATAATAGGAATTCAAGTGTTTTCAGAAGCAAAAATAGATTTGAACCATGTATCTTACCCAGTGTTCAAAGAGACTTGCAGCCATCAGTGTGATCAGCAGGCCAACTATTCTTCCCTAATGGAACAATCACAATTTATTCAGCATCAAGAAATCTGTGGGATATTGCAGTTATCAGATGAAGTCTTGGCACACAATATTTTATCACGTTTGACACCAAGGGATGTTGCATCTATTGGGTCTGTCTGCAGAAGGATCCGTCAATTGACGAAGAATGAGTATGTAAGGAAGATGGTTTGTCAAAATGCATGGGGAAGAGAGGTCACAGGCACATTAGAGTTGATGACTAAGAAGTTAGGATGGGGGCAGTTGGCTAGGGAGCTGACCACCCTGGAGGCTGTATGTTGGACGAAATTGACAGTTGGAGGATCAGTTGAGCCTTTACGGTGCAATTTCAGTGCATGTGCAGCAGGAAATAGACTTGTTTTATTTGGTGGAGAAGGGGTTAACATGCAGCCTATGGATGATACTTTTGTTCTCAATCTTGATGCTGCAAATCCAGAATGGCAGCGAGTGAGTGTGAAATCATCGCCCCCAGGGCGCTGGGGCCACACTATTTCATGTCTCAATGGTTCCTGGTTGGTGGTATTCGGCGGATGCGGAAGTCAAGGGTTGCTTAATGACGTTTTTGTTCTGGACTTGGATGCAAAACAGCCCACATGGAAGGAAGTTTCTGGAGGAACTCCCCCTCTTCCTAGATCATGGCACAGCTCGTGCACAATAGAAGGTTCTAAATTGGTTGTGTCTGGTGGGTGTACTGATGCCGGGGTGTTTCTTAGTGATACGTACTTGCTGGATCTCACTACGGACAAACCAAAGTGGAGAGAGATACCAACTTCTTGGGCACCTCCTTCTCGGCTGGGACATTCGCTTTCCGTTTACGGACGAACCAAAATTCTAATGTTTGGTGGCCTTGCCAAGAGCGGACATTTACGATTGAGATCAGGTGAAGCATACACTATTGATCTAGAGGACGAAGAGCCACAGTGGAGACAGTTGGAGTGTAGTGCATTAACTGGGTTGGGCAGCCAGAATTGTGTGGTTCCACCTCCTAGACTTGATCATGTTGCTGTTAGCATGCCTTGTGGGAGGATCATAATATTCGGAGGTTCAATTGCTGGGCTGCATTCACCTTCACAGCTTTTCTTGTTGGACCCTTCTGAGGAGAAACCGACATGGAGGATTCTTAACGTGCCTGGCCAACCTCCCAAATTGGCATGGGGTCATAGCACCTGTGTTGTTGGAGGGACTAGAGTGCTGGTATTGGGTGGACATACTGGTGAGGAATGGATTTTAAATGAATTGCATGAGCTATGCTTGGCAAGTAGGCAGGACAGTACAGAATCCTTTTGACGGCCACGTATGTTGTGCATGACTTCAATTTTCTTTCAAGTTATATGACCAGGACCGGCCACTTTGATTAGAAAGGTTTTCTCTTATGATCCATTTGACCTTTTTCATGGTTTTCCTTCTGCAGTTTGTGTTGATCATCTATGCAGACTATAGGTTCTTCTATGTTGTGTATAATAACTTCAGAAGTTGATTGTAATATGTGTAGTGTTTCTCCATATGCAAATTATAGCCGATGTTAGTTTTTTCTTTTTCTTTTTCTTTTGCTTAATTGACAGTAAAACGAGTTTGCCATGTATTTCCAAAGAGAATCTCCAATGTATTTATGGAATGCCCAGACCTAGATTAGAGAGGGACAAAGGAGACGTGTCTCTAATAGACATTATAAAAAGACATTAAATATGTAAATGACTTTATAAAAACTTCCTTTTTAATAATATTATTAATTATAAAAAAGGTTTTTAGTTATAAATTTTCAATTTTTTTAATATGGAAAATAAGATTAATATCGTAATTAGCATTTTAGAGTCATTTATAGCTCTTAATATTGATGATAGGGGAAAAAATAATTTATATGATAAGTTATCATCATTATAAATTAATAAATTAAATTGAATGGTAACATATTTGCTGTAAATTAAAGAATAATATATTTGTTCTATCTCTTGACATATGATATGAGCCAGAGCCAAAACCAAAACCAAAACCTCTAGAAAATAAAAATCAAAACTTGAGGAGTCAGGGATCGACATGTGGCAACATTTTCACCTTTTCTGCGGTGCGGTGCGTTGGGGAACAGATGCAAAGTGGCCAATAAAAGCCCTATGGCTAGAAGGTTATGAACTTCGTCCTTTCTTCATTCCTTGACGGAACAGCTCAGTAGTTTCGTCGCCTCGTTTATCAGGTAAAAGCCAGACTGTTAGTGGGTGGGAATGGCAATTATCAGCGGATCATCGTCGGCGTCGTTACTTGTTATGACGAAAGAGCTCCGTTTCGTCCGGAAACTCCCCGAGATTCACGGGATGGGAATAAGGTCACAGCGTCAAATTAGTTTAATGGGATTGACGGCAAAATGCAGTCTTCGATCTTCGAAAGGAGGAGGTGCTGGTATTTTGGAGCGACCAAATTTTGATCAATCCCAGATGGACACTTCTTTACAAGTTCTTGAAGGTCTGTTCTCTCTCACCCCAGTTCAATAGCTGTCTTGTTAAAGCGAACTCACATGTTGTTTGATATATAAGCCTACCCATATTCAACATTCTTAATTTTTGTTTGATCGATTGGTGGGGGAGTGGTTGAGTGTTTTCTGTTTGGAAGATTGTAAATCTCTCAGTTTTGAGTTTCTTCTACTTGTTTCGGTTTAGTGAACTGTTTATTAAAAGCTTTGGAAGTTATTGTTTCTCTTTGATTTGTTATAAAAAAAAAAAGAATGCGTAAGTCTACTGGAATCATTGAAAGCAAGAACTCCACTTTCCCATCTATACTTCTATTTATTCATTCTTTAATTTTCTTTGGCTCTTGTAACTTCAGAAGAATGTGGGATTTTGTACTCAAGGAAATTCTAGTGTCCAATCACTCCTTTGTGCTTTCTATTATCTGTTTTTGGGTGCAACTTTCCTATCTGCATATCATAATGAAAAAGGATTGTACAAACACATATTCACACACCCTCACCCGTGTACTTACTGGGATTTGACCTTGTTAACGGGGTGATACTGTTAAATTTTTCATTAATCTCTATTCAGTCTAAGGCATTAGGTTATGGTCTCTTTCTTGTGTGTTGATCATCCTTTATCGTTATCCCTAGTTGATACGTGGGAATTGAACAACTCTAATAAACTTACCGACCATTATATATACAAAACCTTTATCTGCTCCATCGTCGGTTCTCAGGAACAAGATGAGAAAATCTTCACAATTTTCAAATACTTAATTTATTTTCCATTTTATTTCTTGCTATATATTCTAAAACAAAGTATGTGTTCTGTTCTGGCAGGAGGGGATATTGGACGGCAAAGTCGTAAGACAGGCATTGGGAGTGGAGATAGTTACAGAGTTTTACTAGTTGACGACATCCGTCATACTGAGAAGTTAGGTAATATCTGATTACATTTGAGAGTTTATATATCAAAACGTTGGATCCTTCTAAAATTTGTGAATGCCTTTAATGGTAATTCTCTTCTTGCAGTCAAGTATTTTTCAATTACGTAATTATAATCCTCTCAACTAATGGGCTTTAAAGCTCTCAACAATATAAGTTGAGTCCATATGTGTTCAAAAATAAACTCTTCCTCAGCTAAATAGAGAAGACAGTTCTTGTTGCTTTATCTGTCTTTTCTTGATATTGAATGTGAAATTGGAAAATTATGCCTCATTGTTTTTTTTTTAAAACAACTTCTGAATGCAGTTGCTAAGGTGGTTCCTCGTGTTGTTCCATCTGTAACGCCTGATGAAGCTATAAGACTATTTCATGAATCCTGCCAAAATGGTGTGGCCGTTGTCATTGTGGCTGTTAAGGTATGAATTTATGGCATCGTTTGAATGACATGCTTACATTTCTGACATTTTAAGCGACATCTGTTACTAGGCAATGACGTCCTTCAACTTTTTAACTATATTTATCAAACAATTGTTGTGCTTTCGGTGTTTTAATGACACTCTAAAATAACCTCTGGATTGCATCCTTAACTTATAGCTTATTTATTTTGTTCCACTGTTTGCTGTTAAAATCATTATCATCTTGATTATTCAAATACAAGGTGTGTATCACCATAAAAATTAATGTTGTTGTCAGGAGCATGCTGAGTTCTATGCACAGATGATGATACGTAATGGATTGCAATCACGTATTGAACCAGATTCAAGTAATATGTAAAAGGCGATCAGATTGTAAGCATGTTGCTGCAGTTTTCTAACAGCACAAATTTTGTAGATGTGGATGATCATATACTGGATTAGATTCCTGATATAAATACTTGGTAAACTTGGTGTTACTGGACAAGAATTCGTATACAAACATGCTTAAGAGGGGGAAATATTTGCTACTGCTGTAAAACTATATATTCCCCAAGGAAAAATTCTTTTGATATATAATTGACAATTAAAATTTGGAATCCTTTAAAGATGTAATATTGTTGCAAGTAATGCTCATATAATTTGCTAAAACATATTTTAATGTGTTAATATGCTTATTTTTCTTACTTTCAAAAGCACGTTTTCAATGTATAATGTTCTGAATTTTCAAGCAACAACTGTACAATTGCAATACTAATTTGATTTAGGATTGGACGTTGAAATGCTTTAAAGACAAGAGACATTGTTAGGACTTTTATGTTTTAAAGTTGGATTGAATTAAGAATAAAAAGAAGCCTAGGCTTTACCAAGTTTACAAAAAGGATTCGTCCTCTAACTTAAGAAGCAATGAAAGAAAAGTTCCAGCTAACAAATAGCTACCAAGTAAACAAAAGAGACTAAAATAATAGCACTCAGAGGGATTCATAAAGCTAAGAGAGTAACTTCAGTTTGGGATTCAGGATATTATTGAGAAACTTTAGTTTAAGAATCTAGTAGGTTTCAATTTGGTCTAATATAAGAACTAGCTTTGTCATAGTTAGTAGAGAAAATTATAATTTATATAATTCAGCTGAGTATTGGAAATAAATTTAAGGCTATTTAAAAATTTTGCTCGGGTGAGTTCCTGGGTTCCTTTCACAAAGAGCGTAAATGCAATAGCTCAAGGCTATTTTGAATAAGGATGACAATGAGTTGACTCATCAACCTAAATTTATGTGTTCTTAATGGGTCTTTTTGCTTAAAAAAGTTTGGCCTCAAATCGACCTCGGCTTGATTTAGCCTACATGTTGACCCATTAAAAATACATAAATTTAGGTCGATTATCATTTTGCTTAGAAGAGCTAGGCCTTGGGCAGTCAGGGCCTGGGCAACTCAGGCCTAGATTCAATTAAAAAAAGATGATATTTTTCATTTTAATTTTAAAAAAATTAGTGAGATCGTCCCATGGGCTGATCCATTGCCATCTATAATTTTGAAGAGGTTAGGGTGTAAGACTTCTAGCTGCTTCCTTGCCCACTTTATTACACCAAATCGATCCTTTTCAAAACATGCACAACCAAATAGTTGGAGAATTGAGCATAACAAAGATTTAGAGAATTGACAGTGAAAGAACAAGTGATTAATGGATTCAAGGTGACAAGTGAGATCTGAAAAACTTTGATATTATCTCTTGTTTTTAATCTTTGCATATTTGCTAGCCAAAAAGTAGATGAGGTTTTTGGAGAGGTATACTTAGACTAAACTAGTTTAGATCGGTTGATCTTGCGGCAAGACCTCCTAAATATCTCTAAGCATGATTTGTTAGTGAACCTTTTAGAACTATCTGCCTACCACATTATGGAATCTAAGGATGAAGGATTAAGTTTGTAATTTGGCAAGATAGCTTCAAGCCAAGACAATTTTCATTTTTCATACAACTCTATTCCCCTTCTTTAATAATTTCTAGTACCCTGACATTCTCAAGGATCTTAGGTCTTATAGAGCTCTATTTAAGTTTTGGTATTTAAGCCAATTCGTATCAAGTATTTGAATTATTAACAGATAAAGTTCCTTAACTTATGCATTTGATCTAAAATTAATTATTGCTTCTTGCTAGGTATCATTTTCACAAAAGCCCTATCATTTAAGTAGTAGACATGCATCCATTAAATTACTTCTTTATTACTGAATAATCTTCATATCCTTTTGGTGATTAGCACTAATTCATAACTCTAATAGAAACAGTATACCTAATCCTCCTTCAAACTTAAGGACAACACAAGTTATCCCATTTTACTTTGACAAATGAGGACTTCCCAATATCTCCTTACCATGAATATTTTTTAGAATTTTCTCCACATCCTTGACAAGGCTTTTGGCAAGGACCATATGAGAACTCAAATATATTTGTAGCTTGTTTAAAACTAAAAGAATAAGTTGGAGTGTCGTTGCATAGGATAAAGATTTATTTTGTCAATAACTGATCCTATTTTTGATTGAATCAAGTATAGGTAAAAGCTTTGAAAGATGATGCTTTTGTTGTGATTGAAAGTTCTAAATATTTAAAGGGAGCTTGCTGAAGTGGGAGTCTTAAAGTATTATAGAGAGAATCAATTTCTTAAACTCCAGTCGATACATAAAACAAGCTTTTGTTTAAATTTATAAAGAGACTTGAAAAATTAGCTAAGAGAATCCATAAAGATGCCAAAAGAGTGAGCATCAACTCCATAAAATATGAGCAAATCATTAGTAAAGGCCATATTGAATATTTTATGACAATTGCATTTGTAGGGATACCTAAATCTTCTGCTCATCTCTACATTTCCAGTAGTTAGCTTAGTAAAAACTTCAATTGAAAGAGTGAAAATGTAGGGGATAAAGAGTCACCTTGCTTAAGACCTTTGGCTCCTTGTAATAGCTTAGTTGGCTCCTTATTCATTAGGACTTGAAATGGAGTTGAGGTAATATAAGCTTGTATCCAATTGATTGAGCCAAGTTTACTCTATAAATTGACCTCACTTTCTTAACTGTTTATGCACTTGTTGACTCCTAATTGATGATTTTCGTGCTTAAATTGGTTCCTTATATCG
>JANZXV010000001.1:7005957-7017362 GCA_027576455.1 Erythroxylum roigii | reverse complement strand
AAGGTGGACAATATAGTAACAATCATGGTAATTGTGGATTGATTCTTCAAGTATGCAATCTTTATACCAGCCCTAGTATCTTGTCCCTTAGATATTGCTACGAAGTTGTTCTATGAGTATGGTGAAATACTTCGAAGTTCCTGTGAACAATGTGAGTGACTGAGACGCTTTTTATAGGCTAATTTTGGGACGTCCCTTTGCAAATTGATGGGTTGCGATTTGAAATTTTCTGACAATAAATCACCCATAAACGGATGACCAAATTGAGATGATTAACTGTTTGTTGGAAAACTACCTAAGGCATTATGTAAATGCAAGGCAACGTAATTGATTGAGTTTACTTAATACCGAATAACTTTTCTATAACTTGCACAGATCTTCTACTACATAGAGGAATCCTTTTAAGGTAGTCTTAGGGGAAAAAAACCTCTCACTCCACTTGAGATTGCATATCAAACAATGGGTGGTAAATGTCTTACGACATATAAGTTCTCGATAAAGAAGCAAGAGTTGTTCTTCGTCCTCTGTATTGTTCTAGGCCATCAATTTGTGTTTTAGTGAGCCTCTTATGAACCCATTTTTATTTCCCCTCATTTTCTCTTTATTTCATCTATTTATAACTCAAATTTAAGACTTCTAGAGAGGACACAGTCACTCACACGGTCGAGTGTATGACTATGTCCCTATCACAAAGAAACATAGTTACAAAGAGCTATCTATGCCACCACACAACTTTGTAAACTTACACGGTCATATATACTTACATAGACAACCAGAAAAATAGCTTCAATTATTTCATTTCCTGTTCCGATTTCGCCCTAATTCTTTTGCTTTTTATCCATGAAGGCAAATATGGTCTAAAGATTCAATATAAATAAAATAAATACCATAAACAATAAGAAACTCTCAAATAAATAAGTAAAATGCATTAAATATGAGACTAAAAATATAATCTATTTAGCATTTATTATTAACTATACATACCAATAAATCAAGATTTTTAAATGATTTTAATGACTTATTTGGCATAAGATTTTTGAAATCCTTTTACGTAAGTGTCAAATTGTTAATTTAGTTTTAAAAATTTTTTTAAGTGTAACTTAATAATTTAACAAAATAACGTGTATATTAAAGAAACACATTATGCATTAAAAATATGACACTTCGTCTACCATGTCATCTTTTTTTTTGGAAACAAATATTTTAAACTAATAAATTATAATTTAAAATTTTAGTACTTTATTAAATATTTTAGAAGGCTTAACAATTATGTAAGTTTTAAAATATAGTGCATTAAACAATAAAGAAATATTCTTAATTCGTAAACTTTAATCCATGCAAACAAGGATTCAAACCCTATTGAATTCATAGTTGCTAGTGTTTACTATGTTCTGTAAAACTTAGCATTATTTTGTTTTTAATCAAAATTACTGTTTTAATATCTTTCTCTACACCTAGAGTCTCTTTTAGAACCAAAATAACTAAAGTTACTGATCTGATCCAACTTAAAAGGAAGACAATGAGAGTCCCAGCAAGGACAATTTGTTTTTCGACTTTGAACTAAAACATTTGGTGTTGATGGAAGACATTCCATTGCCATCTCACTTCCATTATTAATAATCCATTTCTCGACACACAACTGGATAGAGCGTTCAAGAATGAAATATAAATGAGATTTTTACAGTTGAATATGAATCTTTTCTATATCAAATGACAAGGTAAACCTGTATATCAGTGAATTCTCACAATGATGGCTTTTCTTTCAATTTACCTTCGAAAGCTAGCTATAACGTGGCTGACCAGATTTTTTTATCAAAATTAAGGAGCAGATTGTACGCGACAGGAAGCTAGCTCATCAATCAAGAGCAGCTTTGTTTCTTCGACCAGTTATTGGCTTTGGTAACCCATCAAAAATTTGTCTTGTAATGGCAGAAGCTGTTAGGGCCTGTAGATCTGGCTTCAAACTCCACTTGGATGTCATAAGGATGGAAGATCCGGTCCCATTCTGTTCAGGCAAGCTTGATGTGCTCGATGACTTCCGGATCACTGAAAACCCATCATCTAGAAGAGAATCCCCCATACTTACTGGTATGGGAGTCACCCAACCTGCTTCAGGTTCAGCTGATAAGTTACTTCGACTCGCTGCTTTGGATCTTAGAGCTAAGCCCTTCCCCGTAATTGCTGAAAATGCACCTCCACTGTTGGTATCATCCCCGATTAACATTTCAGGAGAGTGGTAACTTGAGTCGGCTTCAGATTTCAGTGGCATGTTGACAGATTTCTTATACAATCTCTTGCCGTCAGCTCCTCTTGGTTCAGAAAAAGATATGTGACCAACCAGTTCCCCATTATTCCCATCTAGAAGACCACCAACTAAACTCTTAGATTTCCGGTTGTGGCTCAATGGTGGACAGGAGGATGATGAGGATTTTTGATAAAGAGCATCTTCAAGAAAGTTAGAATTCCCTTCCCTGTAGACTGCCATCTCAAAACCGTCGTGTGTACTTTTCACATCATTTGGTTTAAGCCCATAGTAACCTTGTAAAGAGCTCATAGCTGCAGAAATCTTCCACTCCAAGGAATTTGGTCTCACGGTTTTGATCGAATCAAAGATATCAGCCTGCACGCGACAAGGTGGGGTCTGCTCAGAGTTGTTCTGCCTGCAAAATATGTTCAACTTTTTTAATTTATGGTAGATCTCAAATCTGAAATCAGTGTGTAACAAATTTAACCAAGAGACAGACTTAATACATAGACAGGAGCACTAGAACGCTTTCAAAGACAGGCTAAAACTGTATAATTTTCCCAACTTCGAAGGAACATATTGGAAGATAGATTTAGTTATTTAAATTATCATTGAATATGCTATAATATGCATCCCTACCAAGACTCCTCTGGTGATTAGGATGCAGAAGCTTAAACTCTCAAATGAAGTGGGAAAATCACATCACAAACAATGTCCTATGATAAACAATATCCAGTAACATAAAGAATACAGCTCAAGAATGCATACAAACATGAGTTTAGCTCTGGCGTAAGTGGCAGAGCTTACCAATCTAAACAAAAGATGGTTGTCAATGAAGTATAGTTATTAACAAGCACTAAAGGTCCATCTACCATACAAATAACTGGATTGTTCTCTACTTTTCATTCTTTCTGTGCTAAAATTCAAAATCAGTTTAATACTCGAATCAATATTTTTCATGGTGATAATGCTAGCGAGTATTTCTCTAATTCATTCTCCAGCTACTTTTTAAAAAAAAAGAAATGAAAGAAGAATTTGTTACGGTCTAATTGTTTCACATTGGTAATAAGAGAGGCTGATGTAGGGTTTATAGATTTATGAGCTCTCCCACCCTTTAAGCTAACTTTTGGAGTTGGGCTCTCCCATGAGACTTGTAACAATTAGTATCAGAGCCAACACCACTCCTCTGAGTCTTAGAGGCACAGGTGGTGATGCCGGCATTGCAGTGTTCACCCAGAGGTAGAAAAAGTCTAGCACACAGTCAGCTCACGGGTGCCCGGGTTGCAAAGCGTGATGGAATGTTACGATCTAATTGTCCTACATTGGTAATAAGAGGGGCTAATGTGGGGTTTATAGGCTTATGAGCTCTCCCACCCTTTAAGCTAGCTTTTGAGGTTGGGCCTCCTACAAGACCTATAATAGAATTTCATTAATAAAGAATTGCATTACAAACTAAATAAGATACTTACTGGAGTACCTTTTTACACGTAAGGATTGTAGAATTGCTGCCTAATCAAGATATATGTTTAAAGTGCATGGTAAGTTAAATTACAGAGAATGTTGAAGCTTCAAGTTGTACCTCCCATCAATAAGAGTTCATTGACGCTGTCCATGATTTCAGAGATGAGGACTGTGATAGGTTTTTGCTTAGATTCAAAACGTCTAACATTCCTTTCTTTCCAAATGGTTTGCACACATTTCTCTAGCTACTTGGAACAAGGTATTCAACATCAATCTTCCTGCTCACACACTCCTCAACATAATAGGGTAGCTAAGAGAAAAATCCAACACATTGTCAAACAACTTGTACCCTATTAATCTACATGAATGTACCTAAAAGTTTTTGGGGAGATGTACTCATTGCATGTTTTCTTATCAATTGAATGTCATCTTCTGTGTTGGCAAGTAAAATTCCATTCTCTACCTTCTTCCCTTGCCAAGATCCTTTTTCTATCAATCCTTGGGTTTGATTATCTGTTTTGTTCATTAGCTTCAGCCTGGCATAGATAAATTAGACCCAAAAGCAATAAAGTGCATTTTCTTGGATACTCTCATCTGCAAAAATGTTACAAAAGTTTCTACCCTTCTTTGAATCTTTCTTTATGTCTGCTAATGTAACATTCTTTGAAGACACCATACTTTTTCTGATGTTCAGTATATCTTAATTGACATTGATGAGTGTCTGCCGATTCCCTTTGCTCCTTCCCAAACAGCTCCCAATCATGTTGCCCAGATCCTAATTCTACCACTATTAAGCTTACTCCTGACACTACTGCTACTCCTTTAAAACGTCCATCTCATTCTGATTTGTAGGTTTATACTCGACACGCTCATCATGAAGTACAACTAGAAGATTCATTCCTGTCACCACCATCTTCTTCGTCTTCAACTCCACCATATGATAATCTTGGTTGGCTAATTGCTCTCCATAAAAGAAGAAGGTCTTGTACATCTATCTCAAATTTTGTCTCTTATCATTCGTTATCATCATTATATGATGTTTTTGTCTTCTATACCAATACCCAAGACTGGTTCAAAAATATTGGATCATCGTGGATGGAGGCATGCCATGGAAGAAGAGACGTTGGCTCTACAACCTAATAATACATAGGACTTGGTTACTCGTCCACATGGTCAGACAATTGTGGGTTGTTGTTGGGTATTCAATGTTAAGGTCATTCTTGACAGCAAAGTTAATCATTTAAAAGCTTGAATGGTAGCTAAGGGATATACACAGGTATATGGTATGGACTATATTGACCTTTTTGCCTGTAGCCAAATTGACATTGGCTCGTGTTTACATAGTGTTGGTACCACACATAATTGACCTCTTCATCAACTTGACGTAGTGTTGGCACCACACATAATTGACCTACTCATCAACTTGACATGAAAAATGCTTTCCTTTATAGTGATCTTGAGGAGACCTTTTTTTAGAGCAACCACCAGTCGTTGCTCAAGGGGAGACTAATCTGGTGTGCTACCTTAACAAGTCTCTATATGATTTGAAACAGTTACCGAGAGCTTTGTTTGGGAACTTCAATACAATGGTTATGGAGTTTGGTCTACGTCGATCTGTGCTTTATCATCACTCTAAAGCTAGTAGAATTCTTTTGGTCTAGTATTTGAAGTCGTTCTTGCAAACCAAGTTTCAAACAAAGGACCTTGGTTCACTAAAATATTTTTGGGATCAAAGTAGCAAGGTCGAAGATGAGAATTTTTCTATCTCAAAGAAAGTATGCCCTTGATTTTCTGAAGAAAACAAATCTATTGGGAACTAAGCTACTTGTTAGTCTCATGAAAACAATGTTAAACTTGATGGTGAGAAAGGGAAGTATTTGGAAGATCTAGGTAGGTATAGAAGACGTTGATAAAAAGCTTAGGAGAGTGGTCTCGCGTGAAATCTATATGTAACAAGCTTGTAACTTATGATATATATGCTCCAACTTAAAGGGGAGTATTAGGAAAAGTCAAACCTATATGATTTCCTATTTATTCCTCAGATCAACTTTCCTTATATAATTGCTTCTTACAATTATATAAAGTTCACGAGGGTCTTGAGATTGTATCAAGCCCTCAATTCACGTTCTCTAAAAATATCTTTAACAAAAACCTTACTGAAGGCAGGAAGAGCCAATACTAGGTTTGATGTAACTGCAAGTTTTAAAGCTTCAAAGGCCTTTGAGGACTTTGGATTCCAAGAAAAAGAATTTTTCTTCAACCTGGCCATCAAAGAAGCTGCAATGGTTCTGTAGTTGCTAACAAATTTTCTGTAATAGCCTATAGTCCAAGAAATCCCCATATCGCATGAACAATATCTAGTTGTCTTCATTGAATCATAGCTGTAATTTTTTGTGGGGCAGCTACAGCCCCTTAGGAGAAAATTAAATGCCTCAAATAGGAAATTTAGGTCTGCCCAAACGAGCACTTCGACTGTTTTAAATATAAACAATGTTGTTTCAATAATGTGAAGACAAGTCGTGTTGAAAGTGATTTGCCCATGTACGACTATAAATTAAAATGTCGTTGAAGAAAACCAAAACTTTTCAAGTACTATTTGAATACATAATTCATTAGGGCTTGAAAAGAGGATGGGGCATTGGGGAAACAAAAGGGAATAACCAAAAATTTGAAATGATAATGATGGATGCAAAATGTTGTCTTTTCCACTTTCGTCTCTCATTTTAACTTGATGATAACTTGAATGCAAGTCCAACTTTGAGAAGTAACAACACCCATGTAACTTATAATAATTTATCAATCACTGGTACAGGAAATTTGTTCTTCACCATATGAAAATTTAACGCTTGGTAGTCAACACAAAATCACCATGAATTATGAGCCTTCTTCACCAAGAGAATGGGAGAAGAGAAAAGGGATTGACTAGGCCAAATAATTCCTTGTTTGACCATCTCATTGCATTGCCATTCTATTTCATTTTTCAAGATATGTGGATAGCAGTAGGGGTGGATAGCTATGAGACCCACTCCCAGATTTAGAGTGATATGATGGTCACAAATTCTGGAAGGGGACATGCCTTGTGGCATGTTAAATATGAGTTGGAACTCATTAAGGACTCTTTAACTTATATCTCCTTACCCAATTCTAAGGAAGAAGTGGATAAGCAAGCAATTATATTGGTGGAGTCCTTTATGCCATTTAACATTACTTCTTGATTCTGGCATTTAAATCTCATCAGCATATCAACAAAATTTAAAAAACTAGGGCTAAGCATTCTCAGCCAATTAACTTCCAAAACAACCTCATATCCACAAAGTGGTAACATATATAAATTCAAACAAAAAAGTTGAGTCCCTAACCATATGGGCAATGAAAGGTATATGCCAATACATCGTAACTTCTCTTTGTTAGCAACTGCAACCTGCAATTCTACCTTTAGGTTCCATGGGCATTTTCAGTTGTTCCACCAATGCTACATCCACAAGGTTGTGAGTGCCTCCCAAGTCGATTAAAATTAGTAAAGGCTTATCATTGAGAAACCCCTCCACTTGTATGGTTTGAGATTTGTGCGTTCCTGTTATAACATGCAACTATATTGCTGGTTCTTCCTCTTCTCTAATCTCCTCTTCTTCACCAATACCTTCTAACCAAAATAGCTTTTTGCACTAATGTCCCAATTTTTATTGCTCGTCACAATTAAAACAAAACCACTCAACACCTTTCTTCCATCTCTGTTCAGTTAAGCCTTTTAATATAAGTTCTCTGATTTCCCCCAATGACAACCTTCTGTAAAGATTCAACCCTTTGTGGAATTCTCCTGCTTTCATATAACCTTGCCAAACTCATTGCACTAGTAACATCTTGAGGATTCTACAACTCTACTTCTATAGCAATGGCCTCCTTTAACTTGCTAATGAAAATTTTGACTTCTTGTTCTTAAGACAAAGTACTAACTCAACCTGCTAGTTACTCAAATCATCTTTGGTATTCATCAATACTACCAGTTTACTGGAGTTTAGAAAGCTATCCTAGTTTGTTGCTGCGAGTGGGAGGGCCAAATCGCAAATTACAATTGGATTTGAAATTCTCCATGTCATGAGAGGTTGGTCCCTCTCTAGCTTGATAAACCATAGTTGGGCATCACCATTAAGGTAGAAGGAAGCTAGTCCTACTTTTTCTTACTATGATGTTTGTTGATGACGAAATAAGTGCTTACATCGGCTCAACCATCCAAAAGGATCAGTGGAGCCATCAAAAACAGGGAAAATCGAGTTTTGAGAACTTAGGAACCAAATTTCCCCCCTTTTTGATTTTCCATTCTAGGTCGCGGACACTAGTGATTACAATGATTTTCCTCTTCCCCAGATAGGTCGCAAGAAAATTCTACCAATTGAGCTGTCACCATATTTTGCTCGGCCTTGCTGGCTGCCCTTTCTCATTCTACTTTTTCTCTCTCCCTAGCTTGATCCTCCTGGTACATAGCCATACAGGCTTCTAACTGCTATTGTAAGGTATGTTGTTCTACCATAACCAGTGGCTCTAATACCAAATTGTTATAAGCCCTAGACCAATTTCTGGACATAGGACCCTACAAAATATTATCAAGTGGGCTGTTTCTAAGAGTGTTTCTTCCTTTGTGACCTATTTTGGTAGGTTAGGAAGCAAGAGCTCGTTAGAGAGAACACTTCAATCTCTTAAAGAAAGTAATTATAAAAGTAAAATTCTGGTTACTTTATTTCCAGCTTTGAAAAGCTTAAATAAATTCCTCTTGACAGCCTTAACACTTCCTAACAACTTCTGATAAAAGGCTATAAAATTTTAACTAAAATAAATGGAAAAAGTTGTGACTAATTCAAAAATATACTTATCTACTTTTCTATCTTCCTCTTTTTTCATGAGTGAATCTGTTTTAGACTAGGTCAAAAGGGACTATCTGAACAGATTCCCCTTCATCCAGTTGTACTATTTGTTGCAGCTGATCCACAACGACATAGCACAACCACAAATAATCTTTTGCTTTATTCAATATATTTCCTTCAGCTATCTGGATTGAGTTGGTGGTTTTGAGGATAATGAACTAAGGTGCTTATAATATAAATCCACTTCACTAAAGTGATTCTTGGCTTCAAACCACATTTGATTCATTTCCATATGAATCTCTCATGCTAATGAGATTACTATAATTAAAGGTATGAACCAATCCAATGTGATCGACTTTAAAAACAGAACTACATGGATAATACAAAATTGGCCAACACTTATGATTAGAGTTGAACAGGCAACAAACATGTTGCCTAGGTATTGATTTTATATAAGATAGCAGGAATATGAAGCTACATTGAAGATATAACACAAATTTATAACACAGGCATGCTTACACTTGTAGAATATTAATCAACAAGTAGACTAAAAAGTGCAGGATAACATAGTTATAGCTTTCAATAGTCTTTAACTAACTATTTGATTCCTTATTTACTCAAAACTTGCAGCTACACAATCCTACATCCGAATAGCAAGCACTCAGTTGCAGATGATCAAAGCTAGATGGTACATGGTTACAAGCTCAAAAGGTGTTAAGGGCAATTATCATGACACAATAATGCCGGTAAAATCTCACATAAAGAATAAACACATACAATGTGGATGATGCTTAAAATGGTTATTTATAGCTCACTAGAATCCTAAGAAATCTAATTTATGTTTAAATATTTTCTAATTGTTCAGTCATCAAAATTGATTAGTTCAACAGGAATAGAGTAATGTTGACGCAGAAGAGTACAAATGGGCAATCCTACAGGAAAACATAATTATAGGAGAATGTCCATACCCTAGAGAACCCGAACTTTTTGACGGGCAAGGTGAGGGAGGATAGCGTCCAGGTAGTGGAATTTGAAGCGATTTGAGCGCAAACATTTGGAGATCCGTAACCAGACCATTCAATTTTTTTATATCAGAAACCTAAACATGCAGGGTAACCAAAAAAAGTAAATAAATGCAAAGAAACGTGCAAGTGGCATAACAAAAAAGCATTCAAACACCATGTCCACCATCAGAAGACAATTTGGGGTAGAAAAATGAAGATACCTTAACTGTAATGGAAGCCAGTGTTATCGGTGTAGGTACACAGATTTGTTGACTGAATGAAAAGGGCTAATAACCAGACAAATGATTACACTTTCCAATTAACCCCTAAAGTTAACTAACACCAGAAAATAACATAAAGTCTACAAACTTATAGAATTAATCTTCCAAAGCATTTTCCCCCCATCCTTCGCTTTTTTAAATCCCTCTAAAAGAGAAATGATGTAAAACTGCAATTAAGCTGCATCAAAACTACATACAGGAGACGTTTTATAACTTGTAGTTGCATTCAACTAATGTAATTTGTTTAAGATTGCGAATGGGTTTGCTTTCAGATATCAAAAGTAGCAAGAACACAAAATCTTAAGCAAAGGGTCTTCGAATAATAATTTAAAAAAATAGTACCTCAACACCATATTTAATTGCAACGCCGGCGAGAGTGTCGAACTTGGAGACAGGATGTTCGATAAACCCATGAAGAGTAGCAGAAGAAGACGGCGTGGTTGCAGCAACCTTCTTGTGGTCGTTGAAGCTAATACGGGCTAGCAATGGATCCAAGAGTTGCTCCTTCTTCTCATCTCCATCTCTATCTTTCCCTTGGACTTTAACATTACAAAATTGAGTGTTATTAATGTTTTCATAGTGGTGGAGGGCGTTTCGGCCTGTGAACATACTTCCTGACTCCCTCCCCTTTTGTTGAGGATGAACAGCTAGTTGAGCAAACTTAGATCTGATGGCATCTAAGTAAAATCTTGTTTTTGACTAGATGACTGACTTGGGTATATAGCACCAACTAGATTGAGGAGTGTATAGGGTCAAAAGAAAGTAACTAAAAATAAAATTTACACTGAGGTTAATGCCGCAGCATCAGCGGTACTTGTGGTGCTGGTGATTGGGTAATTTAAGAGGTGTAATGGGATGGCAATGAGAGATAAGTGCGTTCGAGTTCAAGTGGACGGCTGGTTGTGCATTCCACAGATAACGACTGCATATGCTTTTTAACCAAACACAAAGTTGCAGACCCGTACTAATAATTTTTTGACACGACCTACTTGATAAAGATGGTTACTCATTATTAAAATATTAAAAATATGCACTGTCGAAAAGAGCCTCCACCGACAACCTCTGCATGCATTATTCTCTGGACTTTGAGAAGCTGACGAGGAATATAACAAGAAAGAAATGGGAATGCTTTCGAAGAAGAAAAATCCAACTCTTTGTCATATTAGAGAAAATCCAACTTCAATTTTAGAAACTTGGCCATCTTCCCCGTTGCTTCCACCCTTTTCATAGTTATTGCGACTATGATCGAGTTTTGTTTTTATTGGAAAACTGGGTTGAGATTCGATTACGACCGCAGTGGAACAATCACAAAATTTTTTGGTAACTTTTGATTTCTTAAAACTAAGATCTATTTAATTCTTTAAAATGATCAGCACAGAATATAATAGCGAAAATTTAATTTGTACCTTATTCTGAAACTTAATCTGGTTCAGTCGAATTTTGCTGGGGCTAAACATCGTTATTCAGATCCATCATTTTGATTGATTTCGGCTACAGGATACCTGCAAAACAAATAAGGCACGCCGGGGGTTGGTTCCCGGAAGGCCCCTCCGAC
>JANZXV010000001.1:6993053-7005857 GCA_027576455.1 Erythroxylum roigii | reverse complement strand
AACCCTTCGAGGTATCAAGGTTATATGCACGCGCGCTCGCGTTCAAGTTTTTGCAAGAAGGCTTAAGAGTTGGGTTCCGGAAACGGGATCCAACAGAATACTTAAGCCAATAAAGTTTGGAAAAATGCATGATTGAATGATGTCTTAATTTCATATGACAATCTATTCATCTTCAAATCATGCTTTAAATTTGATGTTTAACGAGTTCTTGATGGGGGACCATGACACTTCAATAATATGCCAATTTTGGCAAAAGTGGCAACCTGGTGTTCAGTTCTAAAATATCTTAAAGAGATAAGTTCACCTATAGATTAATATTTATAGTGTACCTCTTGAGTACTGGACCACACTTAGTTTAGGCCATCTGCCATATTTTTTGAGAAGGTTGTAGGTATGGATCCACAGAGAATATGAAAAGAACTAACTATGCTAAAGCATGTGCTATAGTGGATATCAATAAAAAAACTTCCTAACATGATTCCTTTAATGAGACTTAATGAATCATATTAGTTGTATGAGCATGATATCAAAATAATATCACCAATGAAGACAATTCAAGTAAGCCTTCAAACCTAAAGCTAAATGATGATCTCAAAGTAATGAGTAGAAGAAAATCAAATAGAAGAGTAATTCTTCTTTTGTTAAAGACATATGACAATCATTGATTGGACTATAAGAGGACTAAATGCCCCTTCCAAATGTATAATTGGCCTATCTTTATAGGAATTTTGGAATCTAGAATAAGAAGGTCAATTGTAATTGATATGAAACAACACTTAAGACCTAAAAATCACAAGATAAAAACACCAAGAATTATCCTGATAATTTAGTTTTAAACCCAACCCTGTATAAACCTGCTATATAAAACTAAAGTTATAATGAATGAAATCCCAAATCTAACCAAACAATGCCAATTAGAACTTAAACTATAGGTTGATCACTATGAGTTTCCCTTATCATATCAGATTGAGTTCCTAGGTAAAGAACTAAGAACAAGGCTCCTCATAATTAAAGAAACATATAATTTTTATTAATCCAAGTTAGAATAAAAAATAAGGTGCAATCTTTTATATAGACTTAATAAAACCTAATGAAAAAATATGAATCATAATAATACAAGGAAACATATTATCCTTGTCTATATTGACAACTAATGTCTCTAATCAAAAATAGGAAAGAAAATCAATCAAATAGTAATAACAACCCTGATACATCTTGGTTGACTTATTTTCTTTATTAAACTAGGAAATCCTAAAATAATAAGGAAGATAAATATTTGACTCCTAATATAACTAAATTATTGACTCAAATAAATGTTGAACAGTTGTGGACTTCTTTGAATTTTGGAGCCTTATTACGGATATTTTGGATGTACTAGGCCTGATTTTAGTTGTTCTAAACTTTTGGGACTTCAATTGATACTAGACATGCACTTGGTGAGCTTGCTCTTGTTAAACTTAACTCAAAGCAATGCAAAATATTAACTAATTTTTAAACTCTAATTGATTCTGCTTTGGTATGCTTTTGATCTTGCAACTCAGATACAAGTGATAGTAAAGCCTCTTTATTCTCTCGGCTCTTGATCTAGTCATTAGACCTCCTATTTCTTGCAAAGGATCTCGAAAGTGCTCAATATGAAGAGAAATTCTTCTTCTATTAAAGAGACATGACAATCATTACTTGGAATGTAAGATGACCATTCCAAATGGATAATTGGCCTATCCTTATGGGCATTTTGGAATCTAGAATAAGAAGGGCAATTGTAACCTTGTTTCTTTTTTACCTTATTGTTAGAGACTCATCACTAACTACTCTTGTCACCTAAATGGCAAAATTTTTTTACTCTTTAATAAGGTCATGACTAAAATTCTTAGTTATATGGTAACTGACCAAATGATCCACCTGAGGGCTAAATGCAAAGAGATAGGTCTCATAATGCATATATTTGTTATATATGCTTTTAATTATGCCTTTTAAAGACCTTTACTTTAGGTAAAGCTTAGAGATCCATATTTGGAAGTTAATACCCCTTGGCTCTTACCAGGAGATTTTAGCTCAACCATAAATCCTGATGAGGCAAAAGGAGATAGTTCCAACATTACCTTTTATGATGATATAATGAATTGTATCATTGACTTATGAGTCACTCATCTGCTTTTTAGAGAAAATTATTTCATATGGAGCAATAAACAAAAGGAAATTTTATTCCTGAGGAAGAAATTGGATAAGGGTCTAGGCAATATGGAATGGTTTCGAGCTATGTCCTATTCCAAAGCCATTGCCTAATTAGAAATTCATAGATCATTCCCCAACAATTGTGCATTTTTCAACTGTTAACTTTCCAAACATTTTACCTTTCAAAATTAATAATTTCATAATTAACTTGGTAGGATTAAATGAAGTACTATCAAGAGGGCTTAGTCTTAGTATAAGGGGAACCAAGTAATATATCTATTTAAGGAAGCTATGCAATGTAAAGGGTGAACTTAAAACTCTCTGCAATCTGAAAGTTGGAAATACTCACCACTTACTTAACATTGGAAGAGACATTCTCAATATAGCACATTCTAAGCTCTACAATAATCCATCATAATCAATCCTTCAGAATGTTGAGAAGAAAGCTTTGTGCAACTTCACATAAGCTATGATTTTGATTTTTCTCTAATGAAGTAAATATCAAGAAATCACTTGGTTGAAGGAGGGAGACATAAATTCAACTTTTTTCTTTAGATTAATTGTCTCCAAAAATTTTAAAATATAATTGTTTGCTTAGAAGGAATATATTCCATTTTAACTAATCAAAGCCAATTCCTCAAGGAAGTAGATAATTATTTCTCTTGCTCTGTAGATCTTCTTCATATGCCAACTTTATAATAGATCAAATTAAGGAAGTTATCCAGGATGATCTGTAATCTCAGGAAGATGATTTTCTCTCTAAACTTATCACTTCTCAAGAGATTAAAAGAGTCTTAAAATCCTTAAGTACCTTCAAAGCACCTAGGCAGGTTCCTAAAGGGAAAGGGCAAAAAAAGCATTGACACATTAAAGGACCATCATCCCATCTTTTGCTATGACACAGTCAACAAGGAGATGCCCAAGGTGATTGCTAACAAGATGAAAGTAGTACTTCAAGCACACATAGACCCCTTATAAGGAGCTTATATCCTTAGCAAGCAAATCGGTGACAACGTCACCTTTGTTAAAGAACTCTTCAAACATTATAACAGGAAGAGAAGCCACAAAACTTGTGATATAAAAGTTGACTTTAAAAAAGCATATGACATTATATATTTGGTATTTTATCATCAACACACTTAAAGCATTTGTTTTCCCTAAGGTATTTACTACTTGTATTGATCAATGCCTTTTAACTGTGTATTTCAAAATCCTCATAAATAAAGAACCATCAAACACTATTAAAAGTTATAGGGGAATTATGCAAGGGGATCCTTTATCCCCTTACACATTCTTCTTAGTGATGGAAGTTTTTAACACAATTCTAAGGAGAGTTGCGGAAATAAATGGATCATTAAAATTTTATTCCATGTGAAAAGATTTAAAATAATAAGTCTAAAACTTTGCCAATAGTGCATTTCTTTCCTCTCAGGCATAAGGAAAATCAATCACCTCCCTCATTAATGTTCTCATTTTATTTAACAAGCTCTCAAGGCTAAGTATCAATAAAGAAAAAGGTGTCTTATATATCTTTGCACGTGCTTTTAATCAGTTTTCTTGGCTTTCATCTCTCACAGGCTATCCTTGTTACTTACCTTAGAGTCCCAATTTCCTCAACTAAACTAGTGTATACTAACTTTTTTTAACACAGGGTTAATAACTAGAGTTTGAAAGCTTTGTCTATAAATAGTAGATTTCAACTAATCAATTCTATCTTTAGCTCTATACAAATCAAATAGTCAGTCATTTTCCAACCAAATATGCAAGGAGTTTGGGATGTAAAATCACTCAAAACAACTAATCATGTACTGTTAACTAAAAGATCATAGAGATTGTTACAAGATAACTAATCCTTATGGATAAAATGGGTATATGCCTATTACATTGAAGAACAAAATTTCTAGAAAATGTTTATCAATCATTAAATTCCAAGTTAAAATAAGAGATAGAATAAATAATAAATGCATTAGCATAGAATGTAATGGTAGCAAACCTCTTTGGTATGATCATTAGACCTCATATAGACCTTTGGAACACTGTAATGACTTGACTCTCTAAGGGTATTTATTCACCAAAATGTCATAGTGGCTCAGACCCTCTTAATACAAAGCAATTACTCAAATTTCCTACTCGTGTCAAGTATTTCATCTTATATTTTGAGTTTCATGCTAAATGAAGACAAAGAGGACAAAATTATTTGGAAGTTAGCATCATTTGGTAAATTCTCTAATGGATCTTTCAAAAAACTATTCAGTGCAGCCAATCTAAATGTAATATGGCACATGCTTGCATCAGACAAGCTTTTTCTACTTCAAACACCTCACACATCATGACTAGTAGTCAGAGGAAGACTGCCTAAAATGGATAGAATTGGAAGATTTTTTACACCTTCCTAATTAGTGTATTATCTGTAAAACATCCTTGGAACTCTTGACCATATGATCTTCCATTGTCACTATGCTAAACCATCATAGAATGAAGTTCTGAATCTCTACAATCCTAATAATGTCCCCCCACACTTTGGCTAACGTAGTGGAATGAAGTGCGATGTTGAAGCATACAGTTGAAGGTTAAGGATAGATCTATAGATTGGCAATATCTTACCCTGTAAATAGTATAAGGGACGAAAGGAGCAAGAAGATCTTCTCTAACCAAAGTATTAACTAAGAAGATACTTGAATATTACCTATATAGACAATGTATTTGGACAATTAAAAATACCTTAGCTAGTGTAAGAGTTAGTTATTAATTCAGCATGTCTCTGATGACTCTTTTGTAACATTTTAAAGCCTTTAAACATATTTTAATTCGTCAAAAATATTATTAATAATTAATAAATATGATATAATTTTAATTTTTGACAAAATTATTTAATATAAAAATTATTATATTTTTAATTTAAGTAATACATGTAAATATTATGAATTCATAATTAAACTATTTAACTATACCCCCTATGATTTATTATCCCAATCACCCTCTGTGATATAGTTATTTATGTAAAGAGCCATTTATATACAAGGGCTTTCTTGGAAGGTAGGAAAATAGGGGGACAATGTGTTGATAGCTCAGGAGCTTCTCAAAGGATACAAAAGGAAAAATGGTCCTCAGAATTGTGCTATAAAAATTGACTTTAATAAGGCCTATGACTCTATAAGTAGGGAATTCATACTATATCTACTTATAGCTTGTGACTTCCCTAAAAAGTTGAAGTTATGGTCAAGATAGTATAACCACAACTTCCTTTACTATGCTGATCAAAGAGGGTCCCATAAGAATCTTCACAGGGAATAAATGTTTAAAACAAAGAGACCCAATTTCCCCTACATATTCATCAAGTGTATATAAGCCTTGTCTAGACTGCTCAAACATAAAATGGAGCCATGGTTTAAATTCCATAGTAGATGTAAGAAAGTTAGCTTTTTTTATCTATCTTTTGTGGATGACTTAGATATTGTTCTCAAGATCTTAGGATAAATTTGTAATGCTACCAATGAATACCTTTCAATAGTTTAAGAATCTATCTGACCTAGACATATATCTAGGAATGAGTCAACTGATCTTATCTTCAAGTGCTCAACCATTGGAAGCTAGTTTAGTAGATAAAACAGGAATTAAAGCTCATAAGCTTCCTATAATATACCTTGGACTTCCCTTGGCTTCGAGGAGAATTAATTTTAGAGAATGTATCCCATTAGTGGAGAAAATTCAAAGAAGACTAAGGAATTGGTGCAATAAAGACTTGTAATATTGAGGGAGAATATAGTTAATAAAATTTGTTATGAATTTCATATATATTTATTAGGCTTCTCAAATCTTTTAGTCAACGAGTTTATTCAAATACTTGGAAAAGTTAGCGAGGGAATGCCCATTAAGAGGAAAGAAAAATGGGAAGTAACTTGCAAAGGTGAAATGGAAGGAGGTAACTAAACCAATACAAAAAGGAGGACTAAGGATAACTTCTAAAAGCTATAACAATAAGAAAATGAGGGGGGAAAATCTATGGAGATTGGTAGAGAGAACAGAGTCATTATAGATAAGGTGGATTTGCACTTATTTCCTAAAAGGAAGAACCATATGATAAATTATGCCAAAGCCATCACATTCATTCTTTATGTTATAATTATTGAAATTTAGAGGAATTTTGGCAACGTACATCAAATATAGTGTATGAAATTAGGAGAGAGCATCACTATTATATGATAACTAAAGTAATATTGTCCCTTTAATAGAATCCCCAATGCTAAACCATTTACGATATATTCTAAGAAGTGCATGGGTGAATAAATGGATCAATAATGACTAATAATGTGCCCTCAACTTTGATTCCTGCCTTAGTTAGATATAGTCAAGGTGTAGAGAGGGAAGATACCTACATCTAGATAGGAAACACTAAAAGGGAGTTCACTAACAGTTATTGTAAAGAGATCCCAAGGCCTAAAGGAGCAGTAATGGGGTGCAACAAGGTGGTTTGGTATAATTTATTAGTCCTTAAGGTATTTTTCACCTTATTGTTTGCAGTATTACAAAGACTACCAATGATAGATATATTAAACTTTCTTAATCTATCTGGATAATATGTGTTATACAAGTAGGATTAGAAAGAAATTAACATTTTTTCTAGATGTCCCTATTCTATGAATATATAAACAAGTATACAAGAGTTATGTTATATAAGACTCAAGATTTACATGCTTGGAGTTCATCGAATGGCTATAAGGAATAGGAAAGTTTGATGGCGGTAATGTCTCAATATATACGAAAAGTATGTGAGCTTCCATTTATGGGTTATGGAAAAGAGAAATAAGCATTGTTTTTAGGGGCTGGAAACAAGGAAGGAGGAACTACAACACAACATCATCTAGTCCATCCAAATGTAACTAGTGGTAAAGCAAATTGCTACAACATGCAATTAGGAAATAAAAGATTCATAATACTTGTACTAGCAAAATAATTAAGCACATATATGCTATCCGAATAACATATTCATGTATTTAGTCACTATCATTCACAACAAAGAAGAGGACAACAATAATAACTCGTAGGATTAGTTAGAGAAAACAAAATCAAGCGAGGAGGAAGCCTCTCTACACTAAAGGTGATAGTTACTTGACCAGGTGAACTCTATTAGTTGCTAAAGATTCCCGTCTTAGGAAAAAGGCCTGTAAAAGAGACAAAAAGGAAGATGGTATAAAATGAAAAGTATATCAAAAAGGTCGTATATGACAAGAGAATCAGTCAGCAGAGTATACAAAGAGAAAGTAGAGTGAATGACACTTATTAGGGGTTATTTAAAGAAATTGGAGGATTAAATGGAGATAATAAGTTATCGTCTAATCCATGTGCAAAATTCAAGAGTTAGGTGACAAGTACAGTGGCATTACGTAAGGCATTAGATTAGTAACTAATGTTTTATGATGATAGTGCTATATGCTTTTGGTTTACTTTCATATTAAAATATGATATAGATATTGTATGCTTTATGTTTTTTTTCCACAAAACATAAGTTTTCCACCATATTACATAGAGTTCTAGTACAATTTGTGAAATCAACAATTAAGATGCTAAACTAAAAAAGATAATTATAGGGAGAGAAGCTATAGCTTTTCTTTATATTTATCTCAACTTGCATACTCCTTCATAGTGACTCCCAGCATCCTCCCATATATTCCTATTATCTTCACCCTTCTTACTAGGCATTCATTGACACCTCTTTTTCTAAGAATTATTTAGCCCCCTATCTTAATTAATTCCTTATATTAGGGTGGTGATATTCCTTATTGATATGCTCCTACCTTTCTTTACCATAGTTGCCTTCTATCCTAGTATGTTTTTTAACCATTTATTGTAAATTGACCATTTATGGTAAATTGGAGTCAAATGTCAATGTCAACTAAAATTTTCCTACCCCTCCCTCCCAAACCTACCAAATCCACCCTCAACCTTGATGTAGACCCAAACTTGCTCCCTCAAAACACATAAACATAACTTCCACAAATTCTGGTGGAGGCTTCCACTAGAACCAACACAAGAATAGAGGCTACTTTAGTCTCCAAAAGAACATTGCTTTAAGTTGTAGAAGATGTAAAGCTTGACCTTAAAATTCACTACTTCTCTCTTATTAGGCAAGACAAAAGCCTCATGGTAGCTCCACTTATAAAGGTACTAAAAGAAGGTGCATCTAGATGGGAAAAAAAAACATGCATAGGCATCTTTATGGATATAAGAATGTCCATATCTAGTAATGAAGGCATTGGCACAAGAAATATGGTAACAGTATAGTTTGATTAAGTTCATAGTTAATGAAGATGATATCTTTCTCTTTATATCTAACTCTTTCATTTAAGCTTAAAGGATAATAAAAGCAAAGTCGTGACATCTAAATAATAAGCCACTCTTTATCCAAAACTAGAGTCCAAGGCTGAACATAAATGATTTAAAGCAAAGCCAGGTTTAAATTTGGATTAACATTCATAACATATCCCTAAAGTACCAAACAATTAAGGGGTACTTAGCAAGCTGTATAGGCACGCCATTATGTATTCATTGAGCAATATCCTATATAAAGAGGATCAATTATGTAAGAGTTTGTGTACTAATTGACATAATATTTGAGCTTCCTGACTGTATTCCATTACTCAAACTAAGAAAAGAGGACAATCTAGTGTAAGATTCAATTAGATTAACTTATGCCTTGAAACCAAATCAAAACTCTCCAAAATTTGTGAGGTATCTAAAAGAGAATCGATATCAATTTTAATATCCTCTTAAGAAAAAAAATTTGTTTGTTTCAAGACATACTACATTCCTAGAAAGATAATTCATTCTCAACCAAAATAGTGGGAATAAAGTAGTACTTAGAAAAGTTTAAGAACCACAAATTCACATCCAGATGGAACAGGAACCATAAGTTGATACACATGATGTATAACTAAGGTTTCAAGAAACACATAGTTTGTGATACATTAGTAGGATACATCATCCTCCTACTAGATTAGATCTACATATTAAAAAGATGAATGAGTAGATGATGTGCCTACTACTTTTAAAGAAGCAATATCTAACACATAGTTTATGATACACTAGTAGGATACATCATCCTCATATTAGATTAGATCTACATATTGAAAAGACAAAGGATAATAGATTATGTGCCTACTACTTTTAAAGAAGCAATGTATGAAATTGATTCTTTAAAATGGCAAGAAGCCAAAAGGTGGACCCTTCTATACCTATTGGATGCAAGTGGGGTTTTAAGAGAAAAATTTCCATGGATGGTAATGTATATACTACAAAGCAAGGCTAATGGTTAAAGGTTACAAATAAAAACATGATTTTGATTTTGATTTTGAGTAAACCTTTTTTTTTTTGTAGCTATGCTTAAGTCTATAAGGATATTATTAGCTACAGCTACATATCGTGATTATGAATTTTGGAAAATTGATATCAAAAAACATTTCTCAATGGGAATTTTCTTAAGGATGTGTATATGACACAACCTAAGGGTTTCAAATTCACAATATTTCCTAATCAAGTATGCAGGTTGCAAAAGTTTATTTATGGACTTAAGCAAGTTTCATGGAGTTGGAACATTTGTTTTGATGAGATAACCAAAGAACTTAATTTTATCAAAAATGTGGATGAACCATATGTCTATAAGAAGGTTAGTGGGAGTGCAGTCATCTTCCTAATACTATATATGGATGACATATTGCTGATTGGAAATGATATATTAGTGCTTAAATTGATTTGGTTGTTCAAGAACTTCTCTACAAAGGATACAGGAGAAGCAACCAATATTCTGGGAATAAAGATCTATAGAGATAGATAAAAAGGTTGATTGGCTTATCCCAATCCACGTATATAGAAAAAAGTGCTAAAGAGGTTTAGTATGAAGAATTCCAAAAAGTGATTATTACTTATGTCGTATGGGATTTTTCTATCACAGAGTATGTGTCTTAAGATACAAGAAAAGAGAGATAAAATTGATTATGTTCCATATGCTTTAGTATTTGGATAATTTATGTACACGATGTTATGTACCAGATCAGTGTGTCTTACACTTCAAGCATAACAAGTAGTTTTCAAGCCAATCCTGGTGATGGTCATTGGAGGATTGTGAAAAACATTTTAAAGTACTTAAGAAAGACTAAACATGTTTTATTAGTTTATAGAAAAGATGAACTAAGAGTTTAAGGGTATTTAGATGTTAGTTTTTAGTTAGATCCAGATGAAAGTAGATCACAGTTAAGGTACATCTTCACTCTGAATGGTGGGATGATAAGTTGGAAGGGTTTCAAACAACCAATCGTTGTAGATTCTACGACCAATGTAGAGTACATTTCAGCATCATATTAGTAAAGGAAGTAGTTTAAATTAAGAAGTTCATTATTAAACTTAGAGTGGTTCCTAGCTTTGTTAAGTTAATAGTAGTGTAACTATAATAACAATGACGCTATTGCACAAGCAAAGGAACTAAGGTCTCATCAATTGTCCAAACATGTAGTCAGGAAGTTTCACTTAATCAGGGAGATAGCGGAGTGAAAATACATAGCATTAAAGCGAGTCTCAATAAACCATTGTCTAAGAAGAAACATGATCAACATATGGAGGGGTATGGTATTAGATACATAGGCAACTGACTTTAGTTCAGGGGAGAGATTTTTAGTTTATGTCCTTGTAGCCAATTGATTAGTTACAATTTTATACATGACATTATATTTTAATTAATAAAGGAATTCTTTATCTTTATGTTTTTAATTACATTTTATGTTTTAATACTAAAGATAAAAACAATGAAACAATTACTACGCAATTAAAATTATGATGAGATCATAATTATGAGATTCAATTTGCATTTATGTATTATTCCCTAATTGTTCCCACTTGTAGTTTTGTCAAGATGGAATATTAATGAAATAGTAAAACTAGCAAAGATTATGTTTCTTTCTTATAAATAAGGTAATTAATCTCATAAATTAATGTATATAGATACTTAAACAAGCTTGTGGGTGTTTATTAGAAAATAAGTTCACTGAATTGGACCGATTATGAGTATCCAAAATGGAATATCATTTATATGTCTATGGAAAATTTATCATAATGATGGTTGTTTAATTGATCGTTCAATTTGATATTACCAAGGCGTCTCAGTGAAAATTACCGTATTTTGATGCTACTTATGACATTCTATTTAGATTAACCCAATTGGTAGCCCTTGGATACAGTATGAACCATATAGAGATAGTGAAGCACATCAATAAAGGATTCGTCACTCTAAAGTAATTAGAAATAATGTTCTACTATTTTTTATTAGTAGAGATTTAAGGAATTCCCTGGCTAAGGTGAATTTGGTATTTGAGAAGGAACAAACATGATTAGATTAATAAGAGTAGACACTATACCCATACTTTATATCTTATTAGAATATTAGATGATGAAAGGATTAAATTATATATACTAACCATGTGTAGATAGGTTGAGTTAAAACACTTTGACATTCCTAATATTTGTGAATTTCAAATGTTTTATTATGTTCACATATGATCATTCTAGTTATGGTCACGCGTACTTAATGAAACAAAAGCCTAAATCATTTGAAAAGTTTAAAGAATTTATTATTGAAGTTGAGAAACAAATAGGTAAAAGTATTAAGACACTTAAATATGATCAATGTGGTGAATATTTGGACCATAAGTTTCTTAGTTACTTAAAAGAGAATGGGATTCTCTCACATTGTATTTCTCTAAGAACTCCGTAATATAATGGACTATTTGAGAGGAGAAATTATACTATATTATATATGGTACATTCCATTTGAGTTATGTAGTCCTTCCTATCTCCTTTTGGGGGATATGTCCTTGAAATTGATGCTTACCTTCTAAATAAAGTTCCATCTAATTCAATTGACAAGATACCATATGAGATATGGATTGTTGGTAGACTAAAGTTGTCACACTCAAAGATCTAGAGATGTGATGCTTATATGAAACATGCATTATTTGAGAAGCTTTAAGCCAAATCAGATAGATACAAATTTGTGGTGTATCTAAAAAGAGTATTAGATATCGATTTCACCATCCTCTTGAGCAAAAAAAGTTTGAAGAACCATAAATGCATATCCAGATGAAATGAGAAACTCAAGTTGATACATATGATGTATAATCGAGGGTTCAAGAGACACATAGTCCGCAACACACTAGTAAACTATGTCATCATCCCATTAGATTAAATCTATAAATTAAAAAAGAGGAAGGATAATGTTTCACTCATAGATGATGAGCCTACTACTTTTAAAGAAGTAATGTATGACATTAATTCTTTAAAATGATATAAAGCTATAAGATCTAAAATGGAATCCAAACTAGCCAAGTATAGACTTTTGTGGATCCTATTGATGGCATTTTTTGGTTCCCAAAATAAGTTCTAAAAATAACTAGGTGATCCTACTCGTAGGTATACAAGGTAGTTGTAGTTGATTACCCAGGGTCGTCTCCCACGAAGGTGAAACTGATCCACTTATATTAATCTTAAAAAAATAAAAACAAATACAATACAAAACATTCTATCCCGGGCTTTAAAGGAAATCATGAAATTAAATTGAAAAGTAAAAGGATTTAACTGGGAACA
>JANZXV010000001.1:6943256-6960960 GCA_027576455.1 Erythroxylum roigii | reverse complement strand
ACCCCTTATTATACGAACACCTTCAGTATTTATGTGTATATACGACAAACATGACATTGTCATAAATTCCTATTAGCGCTCACATATACTAAGATCTCGGGCCCTACCCCTTTAATATGGGGACGGGATGTTACAGAGAGGCAGTGGGACCCTGCGAAGTTGCTGTCTTATTTTAGTACTGATGGCACGTATGCTATTCTAGGTATCCCCTTGAGCATTAGCCCTACACCGGATAAGCTTATTTGGACTTGTGACAGAAGAGGGATTTACTCAGTAAAAACTACTTATTATGAGGCGCTTGCGGATTTGGGAGACCGTGGGCAACGGGTGCAAGGCTGTGTTTGGAAGCAAATCTGGTCCCTTGATGTACCCCCGAAGGCTCCTTTTCATTAGCACTTTCGGGCTACAAGGAAGGTAATGGAGGTCCTGCGATGGCGGAGGCACTTGCTCTTCGGCAATGTTTATTATTTGCTCGTGATGGCATGTTACGAGCAGGTTCTATCTTTATTGATAGTCAACTTCTTATCCATACTTTGAACTCCAGGTCTTTGGATTTTTCTTATTTTGGTCTTATAATTTCGGACTTTAAGGATATTTTATACACTAGGGACAATATCTCTGTTTCTTGGATTAGGCGTTCGGGGAATAGGGGTGCCCACTCTCTTACTCGGACGTCTGTGCTCTATAGTCGCTTTTAAGTGTGGGTTGATATGCTTGACTATATCTTAGATCATTATTCCTCGAAATAATAGCTATTCTCTCTAAAAAAAAAAAAAGGGCTAACTAATGTTTAACACGCGAACAACGGAATAAGACAAATACTTGCGATGCTCTGTTAACAACAGCCAATTTCATTGCTTGTTACGTGCTTCTTTGACAAGGATTTACGATACTAATTACTAATTAGTGTTCCTACCGCAATTGAAGCCAAAGAAACTAATTATCAGCCGTTGGACAAGTCAAACCAAAGCTCACCAAAAATATCATATTTTGCCGCGAAACAAACGGCCCCTACCTTAACAAAGCCAAACCTTGTCCTCATATAGCTCTCCCCAAAACACTATAAGTAAGAACAATCAAACTGATCACGAATCATTCAATAAGTTGATAATCTCTCAACACTGAAAATAAAAATAAAAATAAAAGAAAAAGGAAAGCCGGAGGGTTGTTAAGAAAAAAAAAAAGATGGCGAAGATGGCGATTGTGTTTGTTGTTTCAATGGTTGTGTTGGTGTCAATCCAATCCGTGTTCGCCGATGAAGATAGCTCCAATGGTAAGGTTCTGAATCAGTTAGATTTAGAAAAGGCTTCCTCGAAGATGAAGGAAGCAATGGGCGGCAAATCGAACCCTCACGTACAGCCGCAGAAGGAAAACAAGGGCGAGAGCCCCTCGTGGACTGACTGGTTCAAAACCAAGTTGGAGTAAGTTCTTTACATTAATGCAAAATTATCATATGTTTCTGGGATTATCGTAAAGTTCGATGAGAATAATATTCGACGTTTGATTCCAGGAACTTCGGTTTCAACTCGGGAAGTTCGTCGCCGACAGCAGCATCATCGCCATTTCAGGCACCGGCTCAGGCACCAGCAGCTTAAGATTTTGTTTCACGTTAAAACATTCCTCCTCCACAATCTTAAAAAGATTCGTTACTGTGAGGATTGTTCTTATAATGGTTTTGGCTATGACTTCCAATACGTAAAGAAGAAGAAAGGGTTGTAACCACCCAAAAAAAAAAAATAGAAGAAGAAGAAGAAAGGGTTTTCTCTTCTGATGTGAAACCTTTTGTACGTCTATCTGAATAAATAAAAGGTCCATTACTGGACGCCATTTTTGTCTGCTAAACTTGCAGTTTCTGATCCTCTTCAGTTCTGGATTTCTTGAACATAAACAGTTACAGATGATGAAATGAGAAAACGTAAGTTTCGTCTCAGAATCTGAAATCTGGCTTCTTGAGGCAGCTCCAGTCTTAGAGCATCAAGTGTTGTGGGCCGACACCAAGGCTCTGGCCATACCATAGACAAGCTTTAATACTCTTATAGGGCCCTCATTGGATCATCACCACAAGGCCTAGATTTGACCGCATGTTTATATGTAAAAAAAAAAGGATTTCCATATTTTAATTATAGAAATTTTAAAATGTTTAAAATTAATTTTTTATATAAATTATTTTTCTAAAATTAAATTAATTAATATTTTATTTTTCCTCAATGTGAAATTTATATAAATTTTTACACTTCTCCTAGTATATTATTGTTATTTTTCCAACTCATTCAGAGTGTAATTAAATTTTTATTTTTATAGTAATTTATAAAGTATATTTTATTTAAATATTTTGTGTATCTATTATATTATTTGAGTTTGTAAGAAATTTCTTTAATTTTAATTATTACTTGGGATACTATAAAATCTTGATATATTTATTAATATTAATTTAAATCGGATTTGAGACATTGTGTTAAATATTTTTAATTTTCTAATTTTTTAAATAAGAGTATTCAATGTACAATTAGATAGTTTCTTACTTGAAATATTAGGTTAAAAATTTGTAATTTTGGTATTTTAAGAAAAAGAGTATTACTTCTAATATTATTACTACTACTAATACTATTATTATTACTATGGTTGCTACCACTATTATTAGTATTATTATTATTAATAATACTATTATTTTTATCACCATCATTGTCACCATCACCATTACCATCATCCTCGTCATTATTATTATTAAAACTATTACTACTTATATTTGCATTGTTAATGTTACTAGTATTAACTTTCTTCCATTTCTTCGTCCTTTTCTTCTTCTTCTTATTATCTTCTTTTTCTTTTTTCTCTTTTCTTTCTCTCTCTAGCTCTCTCTCTCTTCTTTTCTTTTCATGTGGGTCATTTACATGGCCGTTCTTAATATTTTATAGGCCTTGGGCAAAGTAAAAAAAAATCATATTTTTGCCTTTTTTTAGCCCTCATATAGAATAAAAATAAATAAAATATGGGTCCTTTTTGTTGTTCTTTATGAGGTCAAAAATAGACCCTATTTTGTTTTATTTTATTTTTATAAGAATAAAAATATGCCTTATTTTATCATTTATAAAGATGGGCCCTGGACAGGTGCCCACCCTGCCCTTGCCTAAGGCTGGCCCTGGTCATTTGGAAACAGTCTCTCTACTAATTAGAAGTAAAGTTGTGTATTACTGAATCTTTTTAAATCCTGAGGAGCAATGAGATTCGTATTGAGTGTTGTTGTTTTTATTTGTTATATCTTTACCAAAAATCTCAAAATATTTAATTATAGATTCTTTCTGATATGTAAAATATGTTAAATATTTTATTTATTTGTATATGGGATTTATTTTGCATATACACAAAATTACGAAGATCTCTTACTCCTCTAGGAGATTAAAATGTGAGGAACGTTTAAGAATTTGAGAGGTAAATGAAATGTGGAGTGAGGCAAAGGTGAGAGGTGAAGAGGTTTTAGTAGAGGGGTGAAGAGTTTGTGTTAGGTTTTCGTTAAGTAAACATACTCAATTTAATTGATATTAACAAATTTTTAGCATATTTTTATTTTTGAATAACCTAATTACAAAATTTAATCAGTTTGATCAGTTCAACTGTGATTAAAATCATGAGCTGTCTAATTTTTTAGTTCGATTTTTAATTTTTTAGTTTGATTTACTTTAGTAATTCTTGTTGTTAAAAACTGATAAATTTATTAATTAATCAGTTTTTTTTATAAATTAATAAATTCTTATAAACTAAAATAAATTAATTAATTTTCAGTTATTTTTAATTAAACTTTAAATTCTTCAACGAATAATATCAATCTTATTTAAAATTTTTAATTTTTTTAATCTTTAACCAATTTTAAAATAATTTAACACTAATTTAACTTCTGATTCGGTTTTTAAAATATTGGTTATATCCGTAATAATGCCTTTTTAAAATATAATCGAATTAGGGTATGGCATAAGTTAGGTTTAGGTCATTGAAGCTAGTCTTCCATGTGTACCACTTGTATTCATGCAATTATGATCCCAACAATGCGCCTCTCATTTTTAGGTCACCTCTTCAAAGAAGACTAGAATAGTAATGAGCAATGTATTCTTGTGAATTTATCTAAATATAGCCTCTTTCCAAACTCTTGTCATTAATGTAGATAAAGGAAAAGGAGAACATGAGAAACCAGGAAATGAAGAATGAAAAGTAATACAGAAAGCTTAATGTAGGAGCATCCATTGATGAGTTGGAGAAGAAAATGAAGAGGTTACTTCACTACATATGATAAGGGCACAAATTTTTCTGATCAAATCTTCTGTTACCACTTTCACCAACCTCACTTCTGTTCCAATGAACTAAGGTTGGTCCCTTCAAATGGCGGAGTCTGAAACTGTGGTTGCTTCTTCGAATTCAAGTTCTTGTTGTTATGCATCCATACTTTGAAAACCTGTCTTCTTACCCCAACTTCTGCACAGAACTTGTCAACCTCTTCCTCGTCTTGCTTATTGATTCTCCACCCCACCTTCTCTGCGAACTCTATCATCTTATCCTTCTGATCCGCCGTGAATTTAGTCCTGAACCTCTTCTTTGACAAAAGGTAAGGCGGTGCTGCTGCTGATCCCATTCCCTCCGTAGGGTTCAGATCCTCACTGGATGACTCCGTCCCTCCACTTCCTCCACCAAACGCGACGCTCATGGGCTGAACCATGTTTGGTGGTGTGGTGGGATGAGTGTGCAGTCCCATTGAGTATCGATGGTGAGGATGATGATGCAACATTGTTGGGGAGGGCAATGGCAGTGGTAGTTGCAGACTGTGAATCAGGGAGCTTTGTCGAGAATTGGGACTGAATTGGGTGGTCTCGCCGTCCACCTCTTTGCGGTGGAAGTTCCGGTGACACTCACAAGCCGCGCATTTCAAAGCTTCCAACGTTCCATCATCACCAGCAGGCATAAACTCACCACAGCCATCAAACACGTTGCCTCCAATGCTTGCCGCATGGTTCCTGAGGCATTCTCGGTATCTAACATTTGCGACCTGTTTGGTGTTGGTTCCCCTTGAAACTGGTGCACTCCGATCTGGGTTCAGAGACCTTCCTTGTCCAAGTGAGCCTACTTGTCTATGGTGGTGATCTAGGGTTTGACTGACTGTGGTGGTGCCATTGTTGTTACCTTCTTTTCTTCCCTCAACTCCCGATGATTGATGACCATAAACTGACGTCCTCACATCATTTTCTGGACTCCTTAACTCCATAACTATAATATACTACACCTCAACCTCGTAAACACCAAACCAGTACTAGAATTAAGCTCAAAAACAGTTCTTTAACAAGAGTAACTCTCAAATCTTGGAACTTTCCATGATTTTATGCCATGAAACACGAAGATATAGAAACCCTTTACTCCACTAGACTTATATCCTACAAAGATACAAGCTTTTGAGATTGAAACAAGGTATGAGCTATCGCGATGGAGGAAGAGAACTGAAATTTCAAGCCTAACTCGCAGTCACTAAGCTACTGGGAGATCTGGAGATGACATCCAAGACCCAAAACCCAAAACCAGCTTTTATCACTATAATCGAGTATCAGTCTTCGACATGTCTCTCTCTCTTAGCTAATAGGTAAGAACTCACGAGATATAGAAGGAGGGGAAAAAAAGAAGAAGAAAGGGGTGTTCTTGTTTTTGGGGGCTGTGATAGAAAAAGGATTCTGCTTCTGTGCTTCCGGCAAACCCAACTACGGCATATCCAAACAAGACAAGAGACAGCTTGGTTGCTTGAGATGAAGCCAGAGTTAGTGGTAAGAATAGATAAGTTTGTAAGAAAAGAATTTTGAAAACTAGAGAGGGCAACTTGTGTACTGTGCAAAAACAGCCGACAGGTAGTGTCATGTTCATCGTTCCCACGCCCTGCAACTATGGTCCCACCACCTTACCACCTTCCCTCTCCTCCATTATTGCCATTTTCTTATCTTTTAACCCACTTGCCCTCTCCAAATTACCAGATAAGGTACATTATTTAGTATTAAGATATAACCTTAGATAACCTTCCATTGAGTTTGTCACAATGCTGTTGGAGACCATACTTTCTAATGTTGATTACCTTCTTAATAGAATAGGTATTTGGAATCTCAGCAACTACTTTTATGATTAACAAGGAAAAAGGATGCATGTTTTCACAAATTGACCACTTTGGATGATCCGATTAGTTCATGGGACTCTTTATGTGTCTTTAGGCACATTAGGGTTTGCATTGGAATTCTCACAATAGAATTTTTGAAATATATAAGTAATAGAGAATAGGTTTTTACTTTTTAAGAGTTAGGAACGATAATAGGCCGATATTATCTAAAATTATACAAGTTAAATTCGATCATTCGATTAAAATAATGTTTTTTGATAATTTTATTTAAAATGATATTATTTTAGTCGATCGCTTAAATTCGACTCGAGTATTATATAAATAAATTTGAGGGAGGATGAAATACTATTAGATAATATTGCTACATTACATCAATATGTTTTAATTAGTTTAATCAAACAATGTAATGTTATACATAATATATTAATTAATTTTAGCTTAATAGTAAATACTATTTTTATAATTTTATTTAAGATTCATCATTATAAATTTAAATTATAGAAATTTAATAACTCTTAAATATGATTCGAACTAATTAAATAGAATTTAAATTAATAATTTATTATTAACTAATAATTTAAGTTAATTAAAATATAATATTAGTTCAATAAACTTAATTAAACCAACTAAACTCGAAGTAAACCAACAATTATGGGTTGAGATGCAAAAATAATTTTCTAGGAGTAGAAAAAAAAAAAGAAGAAAAATCCCACAAGAGGGAGAACTTGTGACTTAGTGAAACAAAGGGAGGTTGATAAGAAAAGGCTAAGGTGGGGAATTCCATGGCTGCTGCAACGCCATGCTTGAGCTTGACTTCAAGTAATGTCTTTGCCTTTTTCCTGTGATGCAATGAATGGCTTTATTTGTCCCCTTTCTCTTTTGTCTTTGGCTTTGGTAATGGTACTTCCTTCCTTACCTCTTCCTACTATCTTTTTTACTGTTTATGTTACATAGGAGTATAACTTCAACCAATAGATTCTCGCAACCTATTTCTCAGAAAAAGCCTGCCTCCTGAGTCCTGCCTTCTGTCTCCTTTCACTTCATTTTCATATATGTTTTTTTAAAGTTTACTCATGACCTGACCTCTTATTCCTCTACTGCATCCCCTCTTTTTCATCCCCTTTCTCTTCAAACACTGTTTTTTTGTTCAATTCCATAGTTGTTAGACTTGTGGAGTTGATTCTCTGCAACTCTCAGTCTACAGGGTCGAATCAAGTTTAGATCTTTTTTTCTGGAGGTACATGATCAGGTTTAGAGTCATTCGTATAGGCAAAATTTTAAAAAGTAAAGGCTTTGAATTGGAGAAATGATGGAAAGTTGCTTGTTCTTGGGTCCCTTTTATCGAGGTTGGTTAACACAGGCCTTCAACAAAATGAGCTTGGACCACAAGTTCAAGAAATTTAAGCTTCACACTAATCAAGTTTGGTTCATGTATGGTTCATGTAGTTTACTTGGGACAAGAAGTGGCCATGGGATAGTCTGGGCTTCGGCCTGGAAATAATGGTAGGGTTTGGGTCCAAGCCCGAGTCTAATCAAGTTTAGACAACTCGAAAAGAAAAATAAGGAAGAAGTCATGAGTTATATACAAAAATAAGACTTATAATTTATTGCCTTAAAGTTTTAAGTTAAAATATAATATCTTTATTATATATGGACTCACTTGAATTCGATCTATTTTATTGTCAAGTCCCCTCAAATCCCTTAGTTGGTAATAAGAGACTTAGCCTCTGTTTAATTGGCCCATATTATAAGCTTTCGTTGCCATTTGAGGATCAACACCTGTTGGTATATAGATTTGAATCTTTGATAGGTTAAGGCCTAGTTTTGATATATGCTTTTCATTATCCAAAGTATCTAGGATTAAGTTAATGGAATATGTGTCTACTATGCACATGAATAGAATATTCCTAGTCATTAAGCAAGTGAGGACTTCCATTCCTAGCACAAACTAGTAATGGGAAAAGGTTCCATTTGCCTTAGTCCTCTAACAACCTTGAAATATATTATTGGCTCCCTATTCACAAAAACTGCACGGGCAAGACTGGTGATATACTCCTATATCTAGTTCATGAAGACAATATGAAACCTTGTGGCTTGTAACATTTAGATTATGAAGCTCCATTTAATTGAATCATAAGCCTTCACCAAATCAATTTGAGAATGCAAATCCTTATAGATTTCCTCAAATTGTACCCCTTGAGAAGTTACTGACACATGAATATATTATTACCAATTGATCTTCCTTTAACAAATGCATTTAGTGATTGATCTATCATGTTTCTACATCTTTCTTAATGCATAAACCTCTTAACGGGTCAAAGAGTCCGAACATTCACAAACTTAATTAAGAGAAAACATAAGACTTTAACAACTATATATAATAACCATATTGGACTTTCCTATCATAGTCCCAACGCATGTCCGAATCACACTAATTATGGTGTATTTTCTTCATTAAACTTCAGCCCATATCAGGCTTCTTTATTATCTTTAATTGAATCAAATTCGATTTGCTAAATCATAAGATCATTAAAATTGTAATTAATTGTCCAAATTTGGAAAATAACTAACAACTTGGACATCATCATTTTAGGATAGAAGCAAGAGCCTGTACTAGAAAGATGAAAAAAAAAAAAGTGAAGTATCATCGGTAGTGTAATGTTCAAGTAGCAAAATTTGATTATAAAGCATTGGATAAGCGAAGTTGTTGATTATCATCTTCATCCTCAGTGATCTGCTCCAAAAATAGATACTGAAAAGCTATGGAGTACTTTGCAATTCTTGTCTTCTTTGAACTGCTCCCCACCAAATGGCTGTTACGTCTTATGAGAAACGATCCCCCGCCATCACCTACAACATTTACGCTTCAATGTGTAAGGACTATGATGCTTAGCGACACATCAAAACATAGTTGCATGTAAAAAATCTAAGAAAATTTGGCAAATCATGAACTTCTCTGGCCAAACCTTTGACAGTGAAAATGGAATGTACCCATCTTTTGTAAATGAAGAGCAACCTTGGGGAGTCTCCATAGTGTGTATCCGAAAGTATAAGACCGCAGTACCCTTTTTCACTGCTCCACGTCCCGCATAATAGTTTAGAAGCTAGAAGTCACGTGTCTACAAATACCACGAGTGCACCAGTATAGCAATTGCAATTAAAACTCACTTGGCATGCCTTACTGCGTTGTGACACAAAGCTAAAACCCGAACCATTGCCATGTCTCTTCCCCGCGGGTTACCGTATTGTTCTTGGCAAACCCTTTCCGTAATCAGGTAAGTTACAAAGGCCATATGAATTTGAGGGAAAAAAAAACATCAAATTCTCACCATGGCAGGCAACAGAAAGAAACAAAAGAAGAAAAGGAGTTGCAGATTTTAGAGTTGCAGAAGAGAATTCAGAGGAAAGCAAATACCTTTCGTTAAAAAAGTCCCCAAAATCATCAATTACTACAGCGCAGGGATATGTATCGTGCAGGTGGAATGCTGCAAAATACTTCTTGATCCCTTCCTCATTATCCACATACCTTTTGCTCAAAACAAAAGATTCCCCAAATGCTCAATCAATGTGTTCTACAAGCCATAATAACTTGATATTTTGAATGGTGTGCTTACTTCATGTGTATGCGCATAAATGTATCAGAAGATGGAAGGATTTCCTGTACAAATTATAACATTAATATGATATGCATTTTCGGGGTTAAAAGAACCGATTCGGAAAACAAAATCCAAGAAACAAGCAACAGAAAGAGCGAAACAGTTACCTGCGATAGAAAGGGTGGTTTGTTTTCAAGCTTGTCGCGATTGCATATGAAGACAACATCGCCCCCAGCTACTGCAGCATTGTACGCGAACTGGAACAGCAAAGACGTCTTTCCCCTGCGTAGTGTTTCTATACACGTATTACAGAAAGAAGACAGATAAAAAATTTGGTATGCTTTGACGCTTACGAGGAAGGAGGCCCCGAAAGAAGGACCATTGGATCGGAGCGATAATGGCCAACATCAACTTGGCCGCCGGAGAAGAACATCTCCACCATGGTTGATGGTCATCAATCTCTCTCTCTCCCCTTCAACTTGAAAAGAGTCTAATCCAGAGTCAGGAATCAGGCTATGAAATGGACAGCAGACAAGCCCAAAAGTCCTGGACTTTCGAAGATATACTAAACACGAGACCACCTAGACAATTGTCTTCGTCCAAAGTTCAATGCCTATATTGGTAATTAGCAGTAAACCCCGTGACGTTCTGCTTCCGGACTATTTCCTAATTTCTAGCTGGTTTTATACAAAACTTTATGGCAATAGGACACTTTTCATTCTAATTTTTCACCAACGTCTAATCCTAATGTTGAAACAGAATAATTTTAATTTTAATATTTAGAAAATATTAAAATTAGAATCTACTATAACATAAAATTAAACCTCATCTATTAAGCACAAGGTCAATACTGATCTAGTGATTTTTAATATTTTTTATTTTTTCAATACCACATCATTATTGACGTGATAAGATAAGATCCACTTTTTTTAAAAAAATTTTAAAAACCTTAATTTATTTATAAGTGTAGAAACTACCTTCTCAATTACTCGTCATCTCATTTTCATTTTTTATAACTGTTCCACACTTAGTGAATTTCCTACCATATTAGGCTTTTAACAATGGCTATAAGCAACAATTCGGAATCTAAAATACTACCAAGAACATGAATAACTAACGAAAACATTTATCAGCGTTAATAGATAATCATTTGCATAAATAATAGATAACCATTTGCATTTCACGTGAAATCATCAACGAAAGCACTTGGTTAGTCGCAAAATACATCAAAGATGATAAATCTAAACACAATCTTATCAAAGTTCAACAAAACTTGTAGTAAAAACACCCAGATATTCCAAAAAACAAAATCTAACATTACATAAAATTTATTAAAAAAACACATTAAATTCAGTGTCCACCAATTCAATTCAGCAAGTGAATCAAATTTGACAAGAAGCCAAAAAGTAAATAGCAAAGTTCCATCATCATCATCATCATCATCATCACTGCTATCTTCGTCTTACAACAACTCATTCTAGAAATAGAACAAAAACTCAGGACTAAAAATGATTCAGTGAATCGGATCAGAACGTTAACCAGCAAGTTCCCAACCAAAAGCTTTAAAGGACATTGTTGGATTTTTAGTGCTTTTCTGGTGATCTTTCAAAAACATGTCTTTGATTCTGACACAGCAAGAAGCTTCGAGAGCTTCTCTCACTTTCCCTCGTTTCTGCTTCATACATTCTCTTTGATTCTTCACGTCTCTTATGCTTTTGTTGGTTCTATGTATGGTTTAATGGAGAATATTGTGATTTTCATCACATCTTTGCCCTCCTTTTCCGTTAATCCATACTTAGATCCCTAATCTATGAGTGATTTAAAACCCCGAAAACCCTAGATTTCCCAAATTTATGAGATCTGATGAAATCAACTTCGACTTCATATGACTTCACTTATCTGTAAGTAATCCCTACAGAAAGTGAACTTTCTTTTTGTTAATATTTTTGTCCCGAAATTTGATGGGTTTTGTTCTCCTGAAATTTTCTCCAGGTTGAAGAAGTCTTGTGCTATCTTATCCCTTACAAAATGGAGTTTGATGTCGACGTGCTTGGACCTCTCATGTAAGATGGGATCTTTGCTCAGGTACTATACACTTTGACTATCTGTGAATATTACTGATGTAGCTAGGTTAGCTTTAATTTCTTCTAGCCATGTTAATTCCTTTACCCCGTCTGTGATTGCATAAAATTCTGCTTCTGTAGTTGAGAGTGATACAACTGATTGTTGCTGTATCTTCTAACTTATTGTGTTTCCTGCTAGTGTAAAATAGTATGTAGACATTAATTTCCTTGTGTCTCTATTTGCTGCATAGTCTGCATCTATATATCCATGTAGGCTTAGACTGTTATTTTTAGCTTGCTTAGCCTTATTGAAACTCAGCCCATGGCTTAGGGTTCTAGCAAGGTATTTGAAGGCATTCTTCAGTCCTTGCCAATGCTTAAAGCTAGGATTAGACATGAACTTGCTTAAAATGCTAATAGCATGAGTAAGATTAGGTCTGGTATAGAGCATCATATACATGATGCTATGTTGCTACCAACTCCAACATCATAGGGGTATTTTAGCATGGCCTTCCTTTGTTCTTCAATTTGGGGCACTTATTAGCAACCATTTGAAGGTGAGAACTTATAGGAATAGAAGTAGGTTTTGCTAATTCCATATTAAACGGAACTAATACCTTTCGGATATAGCTCTTTTGATTCAGCCATAGGTTCCTTTCCCTCCTATTCCTTGTAATTTGCATCCCTAGCAATTTCTGAGCTTCTCCTAGGTCTTTCATTTCAAAGTGTTTGCTCAGATTAGTCTTTACCTTAATTATTCTACCTAGCTCCTTTCCAACAATAATCAAGTCATCTACATAGACTAGCATGAAGATGGCTTCTGTCCCTCCTAAGTTCTTATAGTATAAGAAGTAATCATAGGCACTTTTAACAAAATTCATCTCACTAGCAATTTCACGGAACTTTTTGTTCCATTGTCTAGGTGCTTGCTTCAGCCCATATAGGGACTTCTGAAGCAGGCAGACATGGTCAGATTTCTCTTTATCTTCAAAACCAGCTGGTTGTTTCATGTAGATAGTCCCCTCTAGCTTTCCATACAGGAAGGCTATCTTGACATCTATTTGATGGATTTCCCAGTCATAGACAGTAGCTAGCACTAGGATAAGTCTGATTGTCTTAAATTTGACTACTGGTGATAATATTTCTTTGTAGTCAACCGTTTCTTTCTGCTTGTACCCCTTAGCTAGAAGTCTTGCCTTGTAGATTTTTGGTTCAGCCTCTGATATTCCTTCTTTTATCTTGAATAACCATCTGTTCTCTACCAATTTAACTTTAGGAGGTCTAGGTACCAAAGTCCATGTCTTATTCTTCATTAGGGAAGAATACTCCTTTTCACAAGCTTCCTTCCACTGTTTAGCATTACTTCTACCCATAGCTTCCTCAAGGTTTCAGGAACCTTCTATTCAATACCTTCAGCCACAAGACAAGCATATTCAACCAAGTTTGAATCAAAGTACCTCCTATTAGGAATTATTTATCTTGGCTATCTATCTCTTATAAGTTGATAGTCTTGTATGCTTCCTTGTTCATCAGCTGAAGTTGTTTGTGGGGTTTCTCCTTCACCCACAGCTTCAACCACCTCTGTCCTTAGTTCATGATGTGTTGAGCCTTGCATAGGCTCCACACCAGTAGGTTATGGACCAATTTCTTCAGTTTCAGCTGACACATAAAAATGGACTGATTGGTTTGAAGTCCCTAAGTGCTCCTGAATTTCACTTTGGAGGTCAGAATTTTATGAATTCATGTTTAGCAAAGGGAATTCATCTTCCTTAAAGATGACATCTCTGCTAAGGATTGTTTTGTAGGATCTATTTTGGAGTAGTAAGAGTTTATAACCCTTTACACCTTCTGGATATCCTAGAAACACCCCCTTGACTACTATAGGCTCTAATTTTCCCTCTTTCTGATGTGTATAGGCTGCACATCTAAAAGTCCTAAGGTGTGTGAGTCTTGGCTTCTTACCATTCCAAATTTCCTGAGGAGTCTTATAGTCATTATCTGAGGTTGGAATCCTATTGATTAAATAGGCTGTTTTCCTAATTGTTTCCCCTCATAGGGAATGAGAGCAACCCGAAGAGAGAAGTATGCACCTAGTCTTTTCTAGGAGGGTTCTATTCAATCTTTCAGCTACTCCATTTTGCTGTAGAGTAGTTCTTACTATTTTATGCCTTAGGATTCCATTCTTACTGTAGTATTCCTCAAAATCTTTGTTGTAATACTCTAGTCTATTATCAGTCCTTAGGCATTTCAATTTCCTCCCGGTTTGATTTTCCATACCTTATAAAAATCTCCAGAGCTTCATCCTTTCTTTTCGTAGGGTAAATCCAACATTTCCTTGATTTATCATCAATTATAGACATGAAATACAAATTCTCTCTTGCTGTGGGGACTTAAGCTGGCCCCCAGAGATTACTGTGAGCATACTCCATGATCTCTGTGGCTCTCTTAGCTCCCCTTTGAAATGCTGACCTGTGGTGCTTTCCTAGCACACAGGATTCACAAAATTCTAACTTCTGTAAGTTTTCTTCAGGTATTAGACCTTGCCTAGAGAGATGGTGCAGGCTTTTATTACTTTATAACCCAACCTTGCATGTCATTACTTGGTTGGTTCAAGGTTTCCACTTTCTGAAATCTGATTCTTATGCCCTATATCCTTTGCTGTCCAGAATCTATTATTTTAACCTTAGCAGTGATTGGTTCAAATGTTGTGAACCACTCCTTATGAGGAGTGACATGCATAGTGCACCCTGAATCAAATATTCATTCTCTACTAAGGTCCTTACAATCCACAGTCACAGCCATAATTTCATCTTCACTAGAATCTTTAGTTTATCAACATTACCTGAAATTCCACTTTTAGCTGCTTTATCCCTCTTCTTTTTTCTACAATCCCTTACAAAGTGTTCCTCCTTATCACAGTAAAAGCATGTTTTCACTTTTCCCTTTTTCTTCTTTTTATTTTCAACTTCCTTAGAGTGTTTTTCTTTCCCACTTCCCTTCTTCCACTTTCCTTTCTTGCTATTTTTCTTATAAGATTTCTTCTCATAATTATTCTTTACAAACATCACTTCAACCTCTTTCTTAAAAGGATTCACTTCAACTATTTCTTCTATTAAATAATCTAAAACCCTCTTTACAGTAAGTGATTCTCCACTAGCATGCTTAATTACCTTCTTGAATGCATTAAATTCAGAAGGTAATGCCTTTAGGATTACTATAGCTTGATGTTCCTTTGAAATTTTCTCATCTGTAGCTTCTAAATCTTGAACTAGCTTAAAGAAATAGTCTAGGTTTTCATCTAAGGAGACTGAAGTGTTCATCTTGTAGTTTGCAAGATTGTGAAGAAGTGTCATCTTGTTAGGAAGACACTTCTTGGCATACAATTCATCATGTTTTAACCAAAGCTTCTGTGCAGTGTTACAATTCTGCACTTTTTTTATCACTATTGGTGATAAGTGAAGTGTTAACTTGCAATGTGCAAGTCTTTGCATCTTTAGCTTCTTTATAGGATCAATCTCTAGGTCATACTGATCATCTATAGCACCATAACAGTTATAAGACTCAAGAAGAGCTTGCATCTGGAGTTTTCAAATGGTAAAGTCTTCTTTACTAGAAAAAACATCCATTTCCTTGCCTACCATGCTTACTATAGTATAAAGAATATAAAGACTTTCACTTACTGACTTTCTTGATGAATCTTGATGCTTGGAGAATCCAAGAAATGCCCCAGGAAGTCTTGAATGCTCTGATACCACTTTTTGTTGGGTTTTTACTGCTTTTTTGGTGATCTTCCAAAAACATGTCTTTGATTCTGACACAGCAAGAAGCTTCGAGAGCTTCTCTCACTTTCCCTCTTTTCTGCTTTATACATTCTCTTCGATTCTTCAAGTCTCTTATGCTTTTGTTGGTTTTGTGTATGGGTTAATGGAGAATATTGTGATTTTCATCACAGACATCAACTTCAAGAAAAGAAGTGATAGGAAATCGAGTTATATATATATATATATATGCAAAGGATTTAAAGCCTTGTTTTCATGATATTTTCGATGAAAATGAAACAAAGGAAAATGAGAAGAAGAAGAAGAGATGGTTTGGTATTATACAGAGTGAGGAAAAAAACGAAAATGAGATGATGAGTAACTTGAAGGTCGGTCCACATTTATAAATAAATTAAAATTTTTATATTTTAAAAAAAGTGGGTCCCACTTCATCACACCAGTAATAACATAGCATTAAAAAATAAAAAAATATTTAAAATTGTCAAGTTAGTGCTGACCTTACATTTATCAGATAGGATTAAATTTTATGTTATAGTGGGGTTTAATTTTAATATTTTATAATTGTTAACTTTATAATTGTTCTCTCTAAAATATTAGTGTTAAACTTGTCAATTGGTGAAAAAAATTAAGTCAAAAAGTGACCCTATTGCCAAACTTTATCCAGCACATAAATATAGCTACAGTTGTATATGGTACATAGCTATAGCTATGGTTGAATTCGATACCATTATCATCACTGACTACATGGGATTAAGTGGCAAAAAATATTCTTATTGAAGTATTTTCCACAAACAAAGACTGCTAAAGTGAGGAATGATATGTCCTCCTACTCCTAGGCTGATTCTGAGTTGATATAAGATACATGGCAGTGATTCAAGGAGATGTTAAGAAGGTGTCCACAATAGGCTTAATCAAAACCCGAGGCAGTCAATAAATGCAACAACTATGGGTACTTTAAATAACAAAACAATATAAGTGGCCGAAAAGCTTATTGAGGACATGACAATGAACAATTATCAATGATGCTCGTCTAGAACTAGAATTAATAAGCCAACGGGAGTTTATAAATTGACACAATGATATAATTGGCAAACCAGGAGGAAGATTTAAGTAGAAAAGTCGATAGATTAACGATGAATCCACTAGGCAAGTGATGCAGTGTGAGGTATGCAGGCTAGATCATCAAGGTCAAAATTGTCAAGTAGTACAAGCATTTGGATTATCTGAGGAATGCTCCTAGAGCCTAAAACAATCCATATTGCAGCACCTATAATCTAAGATGGAGGAATTATCCTAAATTTTCTTGGGGAAATCAAGGCCAAGCAAAGAATAATCCTCCACCGAGATTTCTACAACAAGCACCTCAACCTAAGAAACCAACTCTGGAGGAGATGATGTTGAAGATTGCTTAAGAATTTAATGCAAGACGTTGATGAACAGAGGCTTTTATACTTAACTTAGAAGTTTAGTTTAGACAAATTGATAAGCTAGTTTTGAAAAGACCACAGGGGAGTCTACCCAGTACAAATGAAACAAATCCTAAGGAAAGAGTAATAACAATAATTCTAAAGAGTGGAATTGAACTTCTAGAAGAAGAAGGAGAAGATCCTAAAAGCTGAAGGTGAACATCAGTTAGAAAAAGTCAAGGAATATTGTCCTATCATCTGTTACCCTACTAAAGTGAAGAAAGATCAAATAAATGCATTATTTAGTAAGTTCCTTAAGCTGTTTAATCAAATTCAAGATAACTTACCCATTGTCAAGGTTCTTGTGCAGATGCCACAAAATATAGTTATTAAAGATCTATTCATACAAAGGATTTGCCAATCTTAATCACATGAAATGACATATGAAGTAATATCTCAATAATATTAACCAAGGAATAATTCAACAACAAAATTCTCCTCCAAATCAGAAGCTATCTTGGCTTATGCAGGTCTAAATTTCATAATGATAATTATTGTACTAGAATGTGGAATGTGTAGTTTTCAACCATCTCAATGTCTAAAATGTAGGAAAATCCCGGGAGGTACATCACATGTACCAGGTGCGGAAAAAAAAATTTTTGTTACCGGGACCTTCCCGAAGCCAGGATCCAGGTGTCGGTATGAAGACTCAAACCTAAACAGC
>JANZXV010000001.1:6929105-6939428 GCA_027576455.1 Erythroxylum roigii | reverse complement strand
CAATTCACTAATCTAACAAGACCACAAAATTAAAAATCATGCCTCAAAATAAATAAAACAGGTTTGGGGTCCAACATCTGATATAGCTTATAGTGTGATTTTCTCTAAGCTCCCGAAATTGTATAGTGTTGTCCACATCATAATTATAATGTCACTTCTCTTTCATAAAGGGGCAAGGAATTCCAAGTTCAAATCTCCGTAAGCAGGCTCCCATATCAAGAAGAAGCAATCCTGTCCACTAACACTAATCAAATATCAGACTGCTTGAGCAAGTATAATATGGTCTAACACCTCTAATTGATGCTTTGGCTCTTGCTATAAGGCTTGGACCCTAGTCTCTTGAATTGCGTGATTTGAGTCAATGACTTAAAGTGCAATATGAGTAGCAAGCATAGGATATGTAGGTGTTGGCTATCGTAGAGGTTGTTATAAATTACCCTCGCCCCTCTGCCTCTTCCTTAGCACCTTCTTTTCTTAATCTTATTCTATTGTGTTTGCTCTCTTCATCATTATTCCCTAAAATCTTAAAAAAAAGAAGAATATATATATGAAGCCCTGATAAGCAAACATTAAAGGAAGATCCCACGACAAATTATACAAACTAATAAAAAAAGAATAAACAAATATAATAAAACTTAAATTAATTTATAACTATCATAAATATAAATTCATTATCACCAAAACATTCAAATTAATCATACCTATATACCAATGAATTAAAAAATGAAATTAATTCACTAGACACCCTAATTAAGTCAAATCCCTAAGAAAATCAAGATTGCCTATGTAATTAAATAGTGCAAAAGTCCAATAACAATGTAAAACATACAAAATATGAGTCATTGCATAATTGAATTCATAGTAAATCATCTGATAACCTTAGGGCTTCAATCTCACAAGAATAAAAACCATCATAGCACAAAATACCCAGAAAATTTGAATTTAATCATGCAAAATAGCTCGATCATATCAAACAAACCTCATAAACCCTTCCATTCTCTCAAGTAATCTCAAACAACTAAAAAAACTCAAAACATTGAAAATAGTGGAATCTCATGCATATTCCCCAAAACATTTACAAAACAACCCAAGAACTAATGAAATAAAGCAGTAAACATACTTTAAATCAATGAAATATTAAGAAAGATAAATGGGGATAATGTTTCTACACAGTGGGTGAGTGAAAGAGCGTTGCCTAAATGAGAGAAATGAGAGAGAGAGAGAGAGAGAGAGAGAGCGAGAGAGAGAAGCAAAAATGTAGATCTAGGCAATTGGGAGGTGATTGAAGTTATTTCATTCAACATGGAGGACAACAATGCTTGTAGCTAACCCGGGTTAAACATATTAGAGTTAATTTATATTGGACACGCGTGTTAGGCTAAAATATATGTATGTAAATTTTTACATAGGTGTGTGTCTCATACATATTATAATAGAGTGTATCATATTCCATAATGCGAAATATATATAGGTCGTGTTAAAACAAAAACAAGATGATAATGAACACGGGTGTGTTGATATTAAAATTTGAAAACATGAAAGCTACATAACCACTAACATAGGCATGTTAGAAGATGTCTAGTGCTTTGTAACTTTTTGAAAAAAAACATAAAAAAGGAAGCAAATTTTAAAATGATAATCTAGACAGGCATGTTGGTGGTCACTTTTCTTACTATTTCTCAAACACCTACCTTGTTCTAGCAACATGGATGTGTTGATAGGTTTAAGTGAGTCACAATGATTTTCTAGCAAGACGAGTGTGTTCCTGTGTTAGTTACCATGTTACTCACTGCAACTTTTGGACACTTATTCTCTAAATGGAACATGGTTATGTCTTTGATCCACGTGGTGTAAAGCTAAACATGACCATCGACACAAATGTGTTAATGGGCATATTTCTCTGTGTAAATTTTTATTTTAGCCAATTTTCCACCTACTTTCACATCTATGAATCAAAACACATACCCAAATCATAAAAGAAAAAAATGGAACCCATATTGATAGAAGTAAATTATAATATGTTTTTCTAGATGTTTAAGTGTGTTTTAAAGTATTTCTTAGATGATTATCATGTGTATAAACTCAAATTTATGTTATTGTTAATGTTTATATGCATTTTAAGTGTTTGTTTTGTTTAAACCAAGAATTAGACCCTAATTTTATGTTTCAAGGGGTGTTTGATGTGTTTTTGAGCGTATGGAAATAAGACATTAAAGAAAAGAGAAGAATTGAAAGCATAGAAGCAGGTCACGATTTGACTTTCTTGTCACCATTGTGATAGAGAGCACAGATAACAATTCCAGCTAATTTTAACTTTTCCACATGTCTTTCTGTAATTTTAACATTTTTGGGCTATTTTTGGAACCAAATTAGGTGAGGAAACCCTAGAAAGAACATTAGAATCCTTAAAAACTATTTAAGAATGTAAAAACTAAAAAAAAAGTAGCATCCATCATACGAAAGTGGATCAAAGTGGAAGATCAAAAACAACATCTTATTGATGTGTAATTGGATTTCTAAGATGTTTATTACATTCGTGAGTTTCTAAATTTCTTATTAGGGTTTATTCCATAGTTGTTTTGTGACTTTAATCTTTATTGATTAAAAACAAATTTTTTGTTGTGTTAATGGGGCATGTTCATACTTTGGCAATAAATCGAGAGTGTGAGTTAAAAGTAGTTTGATTAATTTGCACAACGAGAGTTAGTTAATTAATGTCATATGATTAACAAATAAACTATCATTAAAAGAGAGATCTTGCGTGAGAACTTGATTATTTAATAGATAGCTTCAAATCTAGTTAAAACATTAGAAAAGTTCTGTGAATCAAGAGGTTGCAAAATCCAGAATTTTCATATTCAATTAGGGTTAATCAATTAGGTTTAATTGGTTAGGTCTTGAGAGAGAGTAATTAACCCCTTAGGAAATCTAAGATCGACACATACTTGAATCAATAATCATTAGGGGAACAGAATATGAAGGAATAGATCCTATACATTCATCCTTGAATAATTGTGGCAGCTCAGTTATTATTTGTTATTTGCTTAATTTTTATTTAATCGCTTTAATTTCTATTATTATTATTCACTTATATCATATTTTATTACCTTATAAAAATTTATGTTCAATTTGTTTGAGCTGGTTCCTTATGGGATTGATACCTTTCAATACTACAAGTTACAATTTGTATACTAACGGGTATTGAGAGTTTTATTATCAGATGTAAAACTTGCTCAATAAATTTTTGATGTCGTTGCTAGGGAACTTAGTTGAGGAAGATTTGAATTCCTTTGATTCAAGGAATTTTTAGCTTTTCTTGTGATTATGGTATCGAATCACAAGAAATTAAAAAGAGGAAGTTCGGATACAATGTAGAAGACACATCAATGTGGATATCATAAGGCAAGAATGCAGAATCCGAAAAGTTGAATGCCAAGAAGATATAGAAAGAACGATGGTAGAAGAAATACATCACAGAGGGCAAAAAACCCTTATGGACTTCATGAGGCTAGGGTTCAACGCCTATCATTAAGATATTACACGACTAGCAGTACAATCAACACATGATATGTTTAAAGAGATGGCGATTAATAGCTATTTTTGGACATCAAAATGAAGTAGACAGCAGTCAACCTTCCAGGATCCCAAAAGAATGATTGACACAAATTCAACCACAACATTGCAGGTTAAGATCGATAATCTCACTATCTAATTGAACAGTCTGACAGCCACCTCCTTCTCTCCATTCAAAACAATTCAACAAGGATGTGATCTATACTGATAAGAGAGCCATATCATAGTTAATTGCTTCCTAGTGAAAAACAAAAACTTGGAATAAAACACAAGTTGGTCGGGGAGGTAATGATCATTATTGGAACACATACAACATAGGGTGGCAGCACTACCCATATTTTTTTGGTCTTACAATGCAATGACTTAAATGGTAATTCAAGCCCACTAGGATTTCAATAAGATAAGTCTAGTTCATGGGATTCAAACTTAGACAAGATCATAGACAAGATCACAAGTATGGAAGAGGCCCAGAAGAGGTAAAAAGGGATATTCGAGCAAGTAAAGAACAATCATGCCTCTTCCATTCATAACTTTGAGGTTTAACTGGGCCAACTTGTCAATGAATTATGTACGAGAAGCGTGGAAAGCTTTCTGAGCAATATGGAAGTAAATCTAAGATAGCAATTTAAGATTATCACACTTAGGAGTGAGAAAGAGCTAGAAGAACTAGTAGAAGAACAAGTTAAACCCTACCTTGTAGAAGATCAAGAGAAGAAAAGAACAAAGACCCTCCTTACGTTCCTGTATGGAAAGCTTTCTGAGCAATATGAAAGTAAATCCAAGAGAGCAATTTAAGATTATCACACTTAGGATTGAGAAAGAGCTAGAAGAACTAGTAGAAGAACAAGCTAAACCCTACCTTGTCGAGGATCAAGAGAAGAAAAGAACAAAGACCCTCCTTACATTCCTCGTCCACCTTTCCTACCAAAAATACCATTCCCACAAACACTTCAAAATAAAAAAATTGGAGACAAAATTTGTAAAGTTCATAGAAAAGCTGAAGAAATTGCAAATTACCTCACCATTTGTTGAAGCTTCGAAGAAGACACCCATGTACATGAAGTTTCTCAAGGATATATTATCAACCAAGCGGATTTGGGAAGACAATCAAATAATCGCCATAATAGGAAGTTGCAGCTCCTTAGTTACCAACCTCATGCCCTCATGTTTAACAGATCTAGGGAGTTTTACCATATCCTGTGGAGTTGGTAATTTAGAGTTTTCTAAATGTTTATATGACTTAGGTGCAAATATTAATCTTATTCTTTTCTCAATTTTCAAGAAATTGAGGCTAGGAGATGTGAAACTAACCTCTATGGTTATTTAGTTGATGGACCAATCAATAAAGAAACCATTAGGCTTGGTGGAAGACGTGCCTGTGGAAGTGGATAATTTTATCATTCCTATGGATTTCTTCATGTTAAACTTTAAAGAGGATCAAAATTGTCCACTAATTCTTGGCATACCATTTCTGAACACTAAAAAAGCTTTGGTAGATGTCTATAAAGACAACCTCACCCTTTGGATAGGTGGAACAAGTGAAATTAAATGTGAATAAGGTATTAAAAAATCTAAAGGAGGGAAATTCATTCATGAGAATTAATGAAGTCAAATATTTGAAGGAGCTAGAAGACCATGATTTTGGCATCTTCTCAATAAGTTCTTAAATCTCTCTTTTATATCATATAAGGTCTTTGATAATCTAGCCTTAGGAGGAGATGTCATTCGTCATCTTTGATGTCTTGGCTAGTAGGAAGTACTTCATTGAAAAATGTTTTGCCATCTGATCCCAAGTCATGATCGGTCCTCTAGGAAGAGAGTTCAACCACCACTCGATTGGTTCCTTCATGAAAAAGAAATAACCTCAATTTAATTTACATCATCAGTGGCCTTATTTATCTTAATGTTATTGCAAATCTCTAGGAGATTAGAATGTGAGCATTTGGATCCTTATTTTGTAGTCCATCAAATTAAACAAATATATTTAAAGGGTGAGTTACCAAAAAGCTCAAACTTTCGTCAAACTTTCAATTATAGCTTGAACTTTAAAAAGTAGCAATAAAATGTCCAAACTTTCATTTTTTTCAATTCTTCCTTGACGTTAGTCTCACAATTAGCTTTGCTGATGTAAGATCAAAAAACCCTCATTAATTAGATGCGTCAATGTAATTAGCATAAGTGAGTTTGATTATGAAAACAACGTCATTTTATGACAACAAATAGCAAGCGAGAGGGGGACAGAGAGAGTGAGGTTTTATGTTCCCCATTGGTGTGTTGTCAATGGTTACACGATCCAAGAGAGAAGAATGAGAAAGAGTTTCATCGATTCTAGATTTTGGCTTCGTTGGGTTTTGTGGTCATCCGATGTTTTCAGCTTTCTTAGTTCTTCCTTTCTCTCATCACTTATTTAATGTTCCTCTTCTGTGTTGTTTCCTTTCAGTTTAAGGAGACAAATAGAGGAAGAGAAACATATAGTTATCTTGTGAAGTTCTCGATTCTGGTTTTGTTTTTTTGAAATTCAAGGAAGAGAAAGTACGTCGATGGTGTTCAATACGTATATGGATGAGTACGAGAAGCTTGTTAAAAGGATGAAAACTCCCAAACCAAGTGAGGTTTCTTTTCTTTTACATATGAAGGCTTAAAGTGATATACACATGTAAGTTTTTGGTGGACTTTGTTGGGCTTACTTAGAATCTACTATTCCTGCTTCCAAAAAGTTCCAACTTGATGAAACACAAAACTAGAAATATCAAGCATTTGTTGAATTATGGAAGTGTTTTGATTTTACCAACACCCAAATCGCCAAATTGATCGAAAAGAGGCTTGGAATCTTGCGATATAAAGTAGATTGGCTCAAGACTAAAATGGACTTCCTTGCCCAAAATGGCATTGTGGATCAGCTTAAACCTGAGCTCATTTTGTCAAATCCTACAATTTTAAGAAGGAATGTAAATAGATTTATCAAACCATTGTTTGAGTTCTTGAAGTTGTGTGGCTTAGCATTGATGAGAAAGTTGTGACTGCTATTAACCATACTTCTTAGCTGATGACTTTTGATTTGAAGAGTAATATGTAGCCAAATATGGATTTTCGGGTGAAGGTGGGAGTGTTGGTTTATTCCCTATAGCCAATTACTTTGGTTGTAGCTTAGTGACAAATTATTTAAAGGCATTCTTTATCTTGTACATGTTTAGATGTATATGATAAAGTCTATGTGATAATTGTACATTACAAATGAAATTATAATGAGATTCATATTGCATTTATGTATTATTCCTAAATGTTCCTAGTTATTGTTCTATTAAGATTAGACATTAATAGAACGTAAAAAGACTAGCACATGTTTTGTTTTTTCTTATGAAGGACACGTTTTATTTTTCCTTATGAAGAACGTAGTTGATCTCATAGGCTAAGGTATAGAGATACTTAAACAAACTATGGGTGCTTACTAGAGAACAAGTTCACTGAACAGACCTGATATGAGAAATCCATTTGGAGCATTACTTATATGTCTATGGAGTTCTCATTGTGATGATTGTATAAGTGATCCTTTGACTTGAGGTGAACAAAGTTATCTTGTATGGGGATTACTATGTTTTGATACTACTTATGATCTATTTAATCATAGGTCGTTTAATCGGTAGTCATTGGATGTAGCATGAACTATATGGAGGTAGTTGAGTGATCATGATATGATTCATTACCCTAAAGTAATTAGGGAGAATGTTTCGTTGATCTTGATTAATATTAATTCAAGAAATCCTTGGAAAAGGTGAAATGATATTTTTGTAAATAGTTTACAAATATCTTTAATTGAATTGATAGCTAATAACGGAGAACTAATATGATTAGACTCAAAATAGAGTAGACATTAATTTCTTGCTCTATGTCTAATCAGAACATTGTATGATGAAAGAATTGAATTATATGAAAAATTATGCATGGATTGTTTAATTGGAGAAATAAAGATAAATTAAAAGGAGTTTTAATTTACCTAATTTAATTATGAATTAAAATTAGATTTTATAATCATTGCCGACATATTTAGGAACCTAATAGGTCTCACATATAGAATGGGTTGAAGAGAGCAAAGTTAATTTAATCAAGTTGGACTTGATTGTAAATTTTGAGAAACTTTATGATTAAAAATGAGATATTTAATAAATAAGGATCAATATGAGATATTGAATCTTATATAGGCATAATTGATATTTAATTAAAATTATTTGTAATTCTAATTAAAGTTTAATTGAAATTAGAATTTTAGGTTCGATTAAATTACTAAAAGTCCAAAGCTTATTATAAATAAGCTTAAGCTCTATGAAGCTAGTACTTTTTGCTTAATCCTCTCTCTAAGAGTTACATAGTTTTCTCAACTTGTTCTGTGGATACCGTTAGAGGTCAGACACTTGTGTGGCTACGGTGATTGAGACGGATCGATTTCGGAAACGATTTGAGGGATACAACAAGACAAAGATTAAGATTCGAAATAAGGTACAAATTAAATTTCCACTTTATTGTGATTTGTGTTAATCATTTTATAGAATTAAATAGAATTTAGTTTTCAGGAAATCAAAAGTCACGAAAAAGTTTCGTGATTATTTAGCTGCGGTCGAGATCAGATCTCAACCTGGTTTCCCAACACCTTATTGATAACAAATTGAACGTCAGGACGAGTGAGACAAAGATATTAGAGTGTGCCAACATTAATACGATAGTCAGTAGGATTAGAAAGTAACACACTATGATTTTTGGACAATAGAAGAGATGGAGTGATGGGTGTCTGAACTAGTTTAGATTTATCAAAGTCAGTTCAAAGAAGAGGTAGTTAGTGTATTGTGTTTGGTTGAGAAGAATGCCTTGAGAAGTGTTGTGAGCTTCAATATCAAGAAAGTGATGAAGTGGACCTAAATCTTTTATGGAAAAGGCAAAGTTGAGATTACTGATAAGTGCTATGACGAAGGATTGTGAAGAACCGGGGACTAAGATATCATCCACATAAACTAAGATGAAGGTTGTGTAAAAGTTTGTTTTATTTTAAAATTTGAGAGTTTAAAATGAAGGTCAAGGCGTTTTTTTACTAAGGTGATGAAAGCAAGCTACTTATTAATGAATTGAGGCTAACAAACAATATATATGTGGTACCAATGTAAAAAATAGCTTGAAAGTCATAAATCAAATGACATAAAAATTACTTATAGGCTAAATTTTTAATTCAAATATATGTATGCTACACTCTATAATAAAACTATCAAATTATATATCAATTTAATACCTGCGGGAAAATTAAAAAAATAATTTGATGTTTTATCTTGATTAATTATTCAAATATAATAAAAATTCCTACGGGATAAAATTTATTATACTAAAATAATTAAGTACAATTAAATATCTTAAAACTTAGAGTGATTAATTACTTAAATACCAAAATTCTATTCATAATGCAAAATATAGACATAATACTAGTGTGACAATCTACTGCATGTTGAACATTTATACAAATGGGTCTTCTTCAACCTCCATATTTAAGACCTAGATGTTAAATAAGTTCAAAAATAAATTTAATTTAGTTTCAAATAAAAAATTATTAAAATTATATTTTATTATAACTCATCTTTAACATTTTAAATAAGATATCAATCGAGTTTTTTTTTTTTTGGCTTCTTCCTCCTTTATTCTTTGATGGTATGCTATTTTCTTCTTTTAACGTAACCACAAAGTGCGAAACTATTTCAAAAAATATCACCTTAGTTCTCATCTTAAATTATACTCTTATTTAATTATATCCGAGAGATTAGTTTTAATTAAGAGTTGATTAATTTAGCAATTTGCATATGATAGAGTAGGCATGATAATGGGTTGGACCAGGCTCGATAAGCCCAGCTCGACAGTTTCTGTTGGGGCCCTAGTCCAGTTGAGACTCGACTGGGCTCAAAATAGTCGGCATTGAATCCCAACCCAATTAGGCGCAAGAATAAAGTATAACTGAACATGACCATGGCACGTTAAATTTATATTTTTATATTTTATATTTATTAGTTAAATCTTGATAATTACTAGTCACAAGAAGAAAGTATATAACATCAATACTACCTTTAAAGCAAAGATTAAAAAGAAACTGAAATCAAATTAATTTAATTTTAAGATGATAATTGATTACATATTTTATACACATTTAAATAGCAGTTCTTGTAAGTTGTTTTCTTATGAATTAATGAAAATCTAAAAGAGAATTGGGAATGTACAATTAATTAACCAAACAATTTCACCGAATAATATAAGAAATGGATTCAGTCTTTGTGACAATTACAACAAGTCTTTCCCTTAAGAAACAAGCTTAATGAAGATGTAGAACAATTATGTAATCATTAGAGAGAAAAATCACGTTAAGTGATAAAAGGATGAGAAAGAAATTAAAGAAATGACTAAGAGAAATCAAGCATGTTTCAGGTGGTACTATCAGTGTCGGCGATTTTGAATACGTGAGAGCAGGTGTAGACCGAACAGAAGGCTTGTAATCCCATCAGGAGCAAGAGACAAATTGCTGCAATTAATGTCAGAAATTGCCAAGAACCGAGCACATAACCCTTAAGAAACATCATAATTTTCACCTTCCAACGCCCATTGTAATGCTTGTTGACATCTTCAATCACCTTGTCCAAGAAAGGAACTCTAGTGAGTCTAATGGACTTGCTCATGCCATTCCACAAGTTGGCAACCTCTTCATCACTCTTCATATGGTTCATGATA
>JANZXV010000001.1:6888263-6899958 GCA_027576455.1 Erythroxylum roigii | reverse complement strand
AATAATGATATACTAATAGCAAATCATAGAAACCATTTTAATATAATCATGAAAAAATTAAATGATTGTAGGATTAATATAATTATAAAAATTAAATTCCCTAATGTTTAATATAATTAAAAAATTTAATTACCTTATACTTAACTATTAGTTTTTATGTAATTAATAATAAAATGATTAATTATTAATATTTTATCCAAAGCACACACAAAAAATAGTAAGAAAAATGATTAATTATTAATTTTTCAATGCAAAAAAAGGAGGCTATATGATTTGCAAACCGTGATTGATCAATTAATTTTCTAAACCTCAATCAATTGATTCAATTCCTTTAATTGACAATTATTCAGAAAGTACAAAAAGCTTTATCTAACAAAAACAAAACAACCCTTCTATTAATTCTAATTAATTAACCTAATGAAGAGTGAACCCAACCTATTCCACACCCACAACCATGACATCACCATACAACTACAAGCCAAGCCACACACAAGTCCATGGCATAACTATACAAGGCCACACCCACATGCATACTACACCACCACAGAACACTACTCACAATATCATAAACTCACACCATAGTAAACTATGCACACCACACCAATATTATATCGCAAGTTCCGAATTAAGAGCAACGCACAAACACCAGATCCACAAATGAGGCAAACACCACCAGACAAGCTAGAAAGTTAGAAGGGACATAGACTCACAAAGCAAAGAAATCGAACGAATGAGGAAGGGATGAAGCACGATGACAATGTATAATAGACAATAAACTAAAGACTGAAGAGGAGAGAAAATGTACAAAATTTTCGTGAGGAATGAGAGTGACCAAGTGAGGACGAGAGGAGTGTCTAGGGTTAGTTGAATAAAGTAGGTTTAAGTTTTTTTTTTCATTTTAGTCCCATATTTTGTAAAATTTGCAAATCGGGACTGGTATCAACTGATATTTTAAGCACGAACTAGTGCTCAAAATGTGGATAGATACCATTTCTCTTGTGTGGCTAGAGAGTTAAATATCCACTTCTCTAGACATACCCCCTACATCACAAAGTTTTGTACCTTTTTTTTGGTGTAATGGAGGAAACAAAATAAGGAGGACTAACGACTCAAAGAAGCAACAGATCTCTGATCATTAAGCGGCAGAGTGCGCATGCTCGGGGCCAAAGAGTCCCAGATAGACCAAGAGGACGTATTGGAAGAACCCTGTCTTGCTAGAAAATCGGCACACTGATTGGCTTCCCGAAAGATATGCCGAAGACAACAAGACCAATCCCTTCGCATAAACTCTTGAATGTCACCAATCAGAGAATGATGAGGATGAAACTGTGAGCAAGAATTTGTAACAAGGGTAACAGCTTCTAAAGAGTCTGATTCAATTAACACCTTCCGATGACCACAGTCCCAAGCTAAAGCTAGCCCATGATAGATAGCTTTCAATTCAACCATCATGTTCATGGTAAGACCAAGAAATCCTGAGAAACCCACAAGCCATAAACCATTAGAGTCACGAATCAAACCTCCATACCCAGCATCACCAGGATTCCCTTTAGCACTCCCATCAACATTAAGCTTCACATAACCTTCTGACGGACAAGACCAGGTGACCCACACCTCCTCCTTATGCCGTCGCACACGGAAGATAAATGGAATGCCCGAATACAATACTTAAATGTGTTTCAATAAATGACAATACATCCAACGCCTATAGAGCCTAATTAGGAGCCTCTGACCATGCAATCACTGAGTTCTTCATAGCCAAAATTTTCAAACAGTTGAAAGGTTGGTGAGATGACCACCTAATTAAATCTCAATGACTAGAAATCCTTAAATTTGTTAGGATGAATGAATAAACTGAGGCCATTTTAAATGAAAATAATGAGCTCATTTGGGATGCAGTCACAACATTAATTTTAGCAATCTCTCTCCATTTTATAGGAGACCTTTCTCATTTAAAAGATAAAAACGCTTAATTATTGCTAAATCTTAGGTGTAAAAATTTCTCTGATTCCAAGTGGTATAAAGATGCATTATTGACAAGTGTGATCCTTAAAAAAGACTAAAATTAACCCTTTTAGAAGGAGGAATTCTTAGCAGTATTACCTCTTATTAGGTTAAAAATTGGAGAAATCCACAATGACTAAATCTCCTACAATATATTAACCTATGTTGAGCTTATTAGCTATATCTAACATAAAGGTATAAAACTTTACCAAGACATGAAACTCCAAAAGCAATTGAAATAAAAAATGTTTAAAACCAAAAAGGAATTAGGATCTTTCTGCCAACAATTTGATATTTTCCAAAACAGTAGCAAAAAAAAACCTTGTAGAGACTATAGTAAAGCCCATTGTAGCAAACTCATAAATAAATTCTCATACTAAAAACATAGAAAATTCTACAAAAAGCCAAGGCTTAATAGGAAATATGTGAACAAGTCTCAAAACCTTCCTTCAATGTCAAAATATAAGAATATTACATGTTATAGGTGTAACAAAAAAGGCCACATAGCTAGATACTATAAAATCAATAGGAAAATTCAAAACTTAGACTTAGACCAAGAAACTTTAGACAAAATCGAAGCCATAATGATTTTTGATAACGAGTCCTGCGAACAATATTCCAATGAAAATCTTGAAAACGAAGCCTTATGATTAGAAACTGATATCTTAACAAGTAGTGATGAAATGATAAAACAATTAGGTTTGGAAAAACAAGTCAGCATTCCGACCAAAGACAAAATTTCATTTTAGAAGTTAGAAACCACATTCAAAAACCCAACTATAAAAGAATATTTGTAAAAAATCTAACAATGTTTTGAAACCTCTAATCGAAGCCTACCCTCTAGCATCATCCAATAATTACAATTTGACCAACATCCTTGATAAAGCAAATTAAAACAAAATTTTGAAACCTACGCTTTTTAGCCTTTATCAAGAAGTCGTAGCAATAAAACAAAAGCTAAAAATACTTAAACAAAAACAAAAGGAAGATAGTGAAAATATTAAGAATTTGCTTCAATAAATCAAAAGAGAAGAATGTGAGTCAAATGAAGAAATCAATGAAAAACTTGAGCTACCAAATTGTTGTGAAAAAATCCAAGACTTAAAGCAAGCAACAACTCAAAGCTTAGGATAAACCACTAAACTAACACTTATATTTGTTAAGGTGAATTCTCCATGAAAACTTCCTTTGTAATCATAGAAGATATTCATCGCACGGTTATCTTAGGAACTCATTTCATAAAATTGATTACCCCTTACATTATGAGCCACATTAGTATTTCATCAAAAATCAACAACAAAAATTTGACATGAAATCTGAATTTTGACAGGTCCAAATAGATCCTAAAGATAGGTACAAAATTGCTTTTAATGTTCCATTCAGTCAGTATGAGTGAAATGTAATGCATATTGGAATGAAAAATACCCCTTTTGAATTTCAAAGAATTATAAATGAAATATTTGCCCCTTATTTTGAATTCTGCATTGTTTATATTGATGATTTCTTAATTTCTTCATAATCTTTAGAATTATACTTCAAACACATCAAGACATTCATTCACATCATTAGGAAAAATGGATTAGTAGTGTCAAAAACCAAACTTAGCCTTTTCCAAACCAAGGTTAGATTTATAGGACATTAGATCCATAACGACACCATTGCACTCATTGAGAGAACCTTAGAATTAGGCAATAAGCTTCCCAATGAAATAATTGACAAAGAACAGTTGCAAAGGTTTTTCGGAAGCCTCAATTACATTATGGATTTTTATCTAAGCCTAAATAGGCTTTGTAAAACTCTTTATTATAGATTAAGAAAAAACACTAAGCCTTATTTAGAAAAACACACGAGCCTAATGAACCAAATCAAACGAATGGATAAAGATATTCCCATTCTGCATTTAGCTAGTCTGAATGCCTTTAAAATCGTAGACGTAGATGCTTCAGATCTAGGATATACAGGTATCTTAAAACAAAAAGTGAATGGTTGGGACCAGATAGTCCGATACACATAAGGACATTGGAACCCTTCTTAAAGCAATTATTCAATAATAAAAAAGAAAATGTGTCCATGTTTTGTGCATTGCAAAGTTTTAAGGAGATTTATTAAACCAAAAGTTTTTACATCAAATTAATTGGAAGTCTACAAAAAAGGTTTTATTAAAAGACGTTTAGAATATTGCTTCAAAACAAAATTTTCTAGATGGCAAACAATTGTGAGTATTTATTTTATTTTGATATTGAATTCATTAAAGGTGAAGCAAACTCCATCCCTTATTTCTTAAATAGAGAATTTTTACAACCCAGATCATGACCTCAAGAGTAAAAACCCTTCCAAAGCCTCTAATAAAAGCCCAAAAAGTCAAGTGAGCCCATCTTTCACTCATGTGAGCCTGTCTACATCAAAAACTATCATTTTAAAGCCCACAATTGAGCAACTGGTAAAGACTTGGAAAGAGATACTTAAAGAAGAGAAAAAAAAAACCCTTCCACCAAAAACATAAGGTGAGAGTTCATCCAATATGGTTGACATTTCTAAGTTGTTAAGGTATCTTTTAACAACTCCAGAGTTGACTATAACTCCGAGAGATTTACTTAAAGAGAGCCCCCAAAAACAAATACTTTCAAAAGTGGTTGTTGAAAATGCAACTAGAGATATTGTTTTGCATAAACCAAAATCAAAACAAATTTCTTCATCAAAATTTTTATAATATTTACAAATTCCAAAATAAAAATATTTTCAAAGCAACTATTTTGTAAAGGAAAATTTTCAAAATATTTTGAAAATTGAAAATGGGTTTTATGACCTAAACCCTTTTTAAGTGATCAATAATGTTTTTCCAAAAGGATGACATTATAAACCTTATGATTTATACAAATTCCAAGATCACTATTTGCATATCCTTAAAGAAAATGAATGTGTAAAAATCAAGCATCATTATGTTGAACCCAACAAAACAATTCCTACATACTCCTTGTGTAAAATTAACACGGAGATCCACCTAATGGAGTAAGGACCTGAGCCATGAAAGCTCAAGAAATTTGAAGCCCGATTTACAACAAAATTTCCTTACTGCCTAGTTTATACCTATTACGAGTATTCACAAGCATGATTTAATGCCTTTTTAATGAATAAAAGAACCACCACTCTTGGCTGTTCTTTTTTAACATTAGAGTAAAGTGTAATTTCCTATTCCGGTTTATCAATTAGTGAAAATGGTATGGGAGCACTCCCCAGATATTCTCGCCAACAGTATATGAAGGATATTGTACTTTCAAAGCAAAACATCGAAAAAAAAGACTGAAGACATTTTGTCTTCAAGCCTCTTATTCATGTGAGTTCTTCATGCTATATAAGGAGGAAGTTCAAAACAAGGAGGGACAGCTTCTTCTTCCTCTCTTTCTTCTCCAAGTTTTCCTTAGTTTTTTCTCCTCGAAAAGCTTGAACGTCTCCCTTCCTTCTCTAAAGCCTTCTCAAAGCCTCTTAAAACCAAAGCTTCTTACGATTCTGATTGAGGTAAGATCCTTTTAAAACTTAAGATTTATCCTTAATTATCCTTAAAACCCTTCAAAGCTTTCTACTTCTTCCCTCTTAGTTGATCCCTTTGAGATGTCGAGGACTTTGGAGAATCAAAGACTAGTTTTCGTTTATCCTATTCAATTGGCTTTGAATGGCTTTAAGAAACTATTCATTATTCTTTTTTAAAAATAAACCATAAGTCTAAGAAACTGCCAACTCAAAAATTCTCAAATTATAAAAATTACATTCTTATTATATTTTCTTTTAACAACGGGTTTGATTTGAAGTTGAACAATTCTAAAACAATAAGATTTAATTTGAATATTGTGGAACGTTAATATTTAACTTATCACAAACTTTAAGGTGCTCTTTTTGACTTTCAGTTTAAGTTAATTAATAAAGAACTGGATCTCATTTAGACAAATGATTTTATGTCGTTTAGTTAAGAGGCTAAAACATACACACACACAAAGAATCTCATTAATTCACTGAAATGTGACTATAATCTCAACCGCTTTTTAAAGTCGTATAGTGCAGGATCGCTCTCATTTTTTGGCTTCCTCTTTCACTTTCATTTCCAAATTCGGCGTGCTTCCTTCCTTCTTTCTCAAAGAGACACACATAAAGGATTTCATTAATTCATTGAAGTGTGACTATCTTTGATTTCTACTTGCAAGAAACTTATTTCCACTCTGGCCTGGGGGATAAACAGTGTCAAAAATGATCCTTGCAAAAGCATGTCGAATCTCCGGCAAGCTCCCCATTGCCAATGACTCAGACTGAATCTTTCTCCTGCACTTAGCCACAAATCCATCTCCCATACCTCTTGTGACACATTCAAATATTTTGCATACTCTTGATGACATTGCTGCTGGAATAAAAACCTGAGAATTGGTGCAGACATTAGTGCTCAAAATTATCAAGACGCTTAAGTAACAAGACGTGTAAGATGATCCTTATGTCGAAATAGCAAATATTAAAAGAGGAGAAAAAATTCTAACCAGATCAGAGTAAGGCGCTTGAGGATATTTGGCCATTGCTTGAGAGACGAAATATGCATCACTCATCTTGCTTAATGAAGCTTTGACTGACGCTGAAAATTTGAGCACCTCATCCATCAATGCCTCAACTCCCAACTCCTGTCGCTCCGACAACTCGTGAAACTTTCCTTCATGTGGTATGGGGATCCTGTGTACAATCTCTACAGATTCCCGTAAAGATCCACCGCTATTTACAGCAAGGCTAAAAGCAGCAATCACTGATGGGTCCTCAGGCTTATCAACCACAGCTTTATGAAGGGCAAATATGCTAATCCTGATACAAAATATTCATTTACTTGGAAGCAAGTTCCTTAACAACCCAAATCAGTGGATAAATTGCTCATTATCGTCAAAAGAAACAAAAGCAACAATATTCGCATAAAGTTTTAAAAAGTACAAAGACAAAGATCATGACAACCAGCTTAACCCTCTACAAATTCAAAGAAAATTGTGCAAGAGGCATTCTTTTTAAACAACCACACAAATTAACTAGATAAACTTATATATAAAAATAAAGTATAGAAAATAAGACCAACGAAAATACATAATCAACTGCATTGACATTTCAAGTTCCTGTCGAGTTCTTACCACAGAATGGTGTGACAAGGCTGATCGGGTGCCACAATTTTATCAAGATTGGAAAACAACGACTGCAGGAGAACAAATAGAAAAGATAAGACGATACTACTGGGGTAACCTTCACATAATGACAGAAATTAAAAGGAAATGCAGATAACAGCACAAAACAGGAACTGATAACAAATTGTGGAAAAGACAGATGAACAAGAGAATGGCTTTTCAGTTGTTATGTTTGTGTACAGAGCTTAACTAGAATGAAACTGCAAAACAATGAGAGTGTTCATGAGGGTTTATCAATATATCCAAGTAGATATATCTGATCAAAAAATTGCATCTGCACATACCAGAAGCATGTTTGATCTTTTGTCGCTTCTTTGAAACCCCTGGGAAACAAAATAAGATGCCTGCATGGTTGATTATATAAAGATATGAAATTGGTTATAGAGACAAAAAAATGTGTACACGCCAGGGAAAATATCTATTACTTGGATAGGCAAAAGTATCTCAAGAAGTCCAAACCTCCAAAGCAACCTTAGAGAAGCTTCAGCTGACCCATATGCAAACATATAGTTGAGTTCCATCAGAATCCTTCCCTAAAATCAAATGAAAAGGAAATATGAACCTTACACAACACTGGCGTTTTACTATTGAAGGAGCAGAAAATTGATTACCTTGTCCAGCCTCAACACAGAACTTGAAAATTCCTTCAAACAGATAGCTACTTCTCTAGTTAAGCGGAATCCTAAACGAGCAGCAATCCTAATTGCACGTAATATGCGAGCTGTGGAAAGATTAGATGCTCCATAGGCATAAGAGACATTGGTTATGGACAATAAAAAACTTTATAGATTCTCCAATTCACAAGCTAATATATACTAACCATTATCTTCTGCAAAAGAAACATTTGCAGGTATTACAGTACGAACCTATAGACAGAAATGAAAAAAAAAAGAATGTTATATGCAGATTTAGTAAGCCAAAAACACATCTGAACATTTAACCAGTATTAGGTGCATGCATACTTTAGTCTTTTTTATGTCTTCCATTCCCCCAAGATAGTCATATACGACATTTGCATATGGATCAAACATCAACCTGATAAAAGGGAGACAGAAAAGGAAAAATTTAGGTCAAAATTACTAGTGTGATAAACAATTGATGGAAATTGATAAGAAGAACGTGTTGTTTGTGGAACCAGATCAATACAGAAGTCCACAATATAGTTGGGTGTTTTAAAGATGTACCCATTAATTGTAAAGTCCCTTCTTAAGCAATTCCTCCAGCGAAGAAAGTCATGTTCACTGCAACCTAGTGGTTTTCTGAAATCATGTTCGAACTTGACACCACTTGTACTTGCAGAAGTGCTGAAACTTGAAACCTATTTAGATGTAAAATCCAATAGTCTAAAAAGAGAAACAAAAGCTAAGGTACCAGTACTTACAGCAAGTTCTTAATACCTACCTTTCAGCTACTATTGATTGGTACATAAACTTAATTATTTTAATGTATCTTTGGAGGATAGAGCAACTTAAAAAGGAGAATTAGATCTGTGGACTCACTCTCCAAGCCCTTTGAAGCTGAAGAACAAGTTACTTACCAGTTGGCACAAAGGTTATTGACCTAGAGTTTAATAGAGATAGGGATAGCTGAAAAACTAACCTCCACAATAGTATCACCAACGCGCACATGACATATGGGAAACCTTTTTCCAACAATTTCACAACGGCGGAATGATTTTCGTATCTGAAAATTGTGGATGCATTTTGAATAATCAATACCTCCATGTTAGTTTCATTACAGCAGACGAAGCAGAAGCAATCATGAAAACCTTAACTTTGTAAAGAATAATCACATGAAAACACGTGCTACAAAAGTTTAATTACTTTTTGTAATCAAAGTTATCTAAGTGACTGTCTAGCATCAATGGAGCCTAGTTGAGCAGAGCCAGAGGAAACCTCATTCAGTTCAGCTGAAGTAATGATATCAAAGTCTTTAGGGACTCTCTTTAGAATAAGATCCCGTACGCAGCCTCCAACAAGGTAGACCTCATAGCCTGCACGTTAACACCAAAGATTATATTCAGAATTAGAATATTTAATTTATACAATTCCAAATAATCAAGCCGAAATATATAAATCCGTGCTTACCAAAATTAAATGAAGATACGAAAAGACAGAGCGTTTGAACTAGTTCATTTATCATTTCACGCATGACCTTTGATCATACCGTTTATCAGACACTGGGTCTGGAATGAACTTTTAGCAGTGACATACTAAAAGAATAAGAGAGAACTAACAAAGCTTCTAGGTACCTTTCTTCCTGAGCCCATTAAGAACCATTCTCGTAGGACCAGCAATCATCGAATTACTGATTCCTAGTTCCTTAGAATCTAACTTCTTCCATTCCGATGTCTTGCTATCCCCATTTTCTGAATCATAAGATTATTTATGACACACATCTTAACACAAAGACTGAAAAGGGATAACAGAAAGTATCTAACTTCTGCTACGATAAGAAGCTGGCAGATGACCCTCTTCTTGTTTTGGTAGCTTGATTTGTTCACTAGGCGATGCCACCGCTGCGATAGAGCTGCAGCGTCGAATCTTCAGGCAAACGATTCATAGAGTTAAGAGTGTTTAAAGAAAAAAAAAACAAGGTTCAAATATTTTAAGTGAAATTAAAATGGGATCAACCAAAAAATTGGCCTCTGTTCTCACGACACGAATCATTGAAAAGAGGCAGCAAAAACTATTTGGAGCTGTTATCATGAAACACACCTTTAGGAAACTGGGGAAGAACAAGCGAGGACGGTGGAGAAAGAGACATTGGGTCCTCCATGCAATAGTCGGCATTAGGAAAGTGAAGAATTTGGTGGGTTTGCATATGATATGATTTTAGATACAAAATGAAGACATATCCAAGAAGACACTGAAGGGGATACTGGGATAAGATAATTGATTGATAATAACGACCTAACCTAAATGAAACTGAAGCAACTTATAAGAGAACGGATAATAGTATTAGCAATTGAATTTTAATTATTATCGATCTATATAATATTTAATGAATCATAAATAAATCAAATCTTTATGCTTTAAGGGCACAGGAGGCTAATTGCCAATTAGGACAAAGTTAAATATAAGCTTAACTATTTAAGGCCTTGCTTGGTAAATGATTTATCAACCATTTTTTTGTGGATTAAAAGGTATTAGTTGTTTGATCATATCAAACCACTGATAATTATATTTAATTATCAACTGATTGGGTTAACGAATTGAACCTAATCTACTGATTGGGTTGACAGATTGAACCTAATCTACTGATTTTGAAAACGCTCCTATAAAAAGCGTTTTTCTCCTGAGAAATTAAGGGATAAAAAAGACTATTATATAAAAAATTATTATAAATTAATAGAGTTAATAAGTTAATTATTTAAATTTAATAGTTTAATTTTTAATTTTTGAAGTTAAAATAATATCAAATTTGAGTCGGAATACGCAAATAGTTATTTTCTCATTATACATGCCTTCCTCTAACTTTGAAATGAAGTGTTGACTTCTTTTTGCTCTATTTAAATTCTTATACTAATATCCTTACAAATCTTTTTTTTTATTCATGCCCTTATAAATAATTTTACACATAAATAATTAATACTAAACAGCCAATTTTATCAAATATCTTTAAATAAATGGTTGATGTTGTCAGCTGGTCAAATCAGCTACATTAATTCACTGTCTACTAGTTGCTGATAGAATCATCTAACATTTAATGCAATCGTTGGTTGTTAAATAGAGCCTAAGTTAGTTTTAAAGCTTTTATAGATTTTTAAAAGTTAATTTTTAAAGCATTTTTATTTTTCTATTTAGCTAAAAATTATCCTTTAACTTTTTGGACATTTTTACCTTTATTAAATTCTAAATTTTCATTTTTTTCTCTTTCTCTTTAACAAATGATTATCTAGTTCTAATTATATCATCATATAGTTTCATTATAATATTTTAATGCTTTAAACTTTTTTTGGGAAAGTAAATAAATTTTATTGATAAATAACCAACGTTTATAAGAAATGTACAAAAAAAATATAAAATACAATTCAAGATTATCAAAGCTCATTGTGTAACATGTTCGAATTATGGCAACTCACTAAAGGACCAAATTAATTTTATAAGTGAAGAAAGTGACAAGTTTTGTCCTTTAGCCATAAGTAGCAATGATGCATTCAATTACTTATTCTAGAGAGTTGAACTTGCCCTTGAAGACCCTTTTGTTCCTTTTCCACCAAATACCATAAATTGTGCTACCAAAAACCAAAGTATACAATAAACGATTAATTGACCATATTTATATACAAATATTTAGTGTGTTTTGCTTGTTTTTTAATGATTTATAGTATTTTTGGTACTTATTTCACTTCAAATATATTTGTAGGCAATAATTGCCTTTATAGATCAAGAGGAGATGTGTTTAGGTGAAATTTGATGTGAATCACAAGTTAGTATAATAATAACCAATGCACAAGAAGGGGGGGTTGAATTGTGAATACTTTTTCGTTT
>JANZXV010000001.1:6872863-6886774 GCA_027576455.1 Erythroxylum roigii | reverse complement strand
TTATGGAAATGCTGGTTCGTCCCGACTACTGGAATGAGTCTCACGACTTGTTGACTTTCTGGATGGTTGACTCCATGTTCCTACAAAATAACACACTTGCAGTATCAATTGTCCTCACGAAATTTATAGAGAAATTGATGTCAAATTATGACAAAGTAATGGCAATTTGCAAATTATGAAAGTTCGAAATGAGGAACCAAATTAAGCATAAAAATAATTGATTAGGAGTCAACAAGTGCATAAACAGTTAAGAAAGTGAGGCCAATTTATAATATAAACTTAGGTTCAATCACTAATCATAATATTTTCTTCATTTTTGTTAATTATTATTTCAACTTTAGTTTAGTTTGTTTTCTTTAATTTTCAATTAAATTCATAACTTGATTCGTCGGTTAGATAATTGAAAAGGAGTTAATACTAGTACTTACAGCCCTCGTAGGATCAACTCGTACTTGATAGTGCTAGCTACAACTACATATTGCACTTGTGGTTAAAACTTATAAATCTTTATAAGAAAAATAATTAAATCAAGTTTTTGGCATCGTTATCGGGGACTATAATATTAGGAAAACCTAGCCTTTGTTAATCTAGCCATTATTATTTGATTTTATTCTAATTTTTGTTTTCATTTTATTTATTTATTTTATTGGCTCTTTAGTTTTCTTTTCTTTAACAAATCTTGAGGTTAGTTTATAACCCGAAGTAATCTATGGAGCTTAGTAGATAAAGATCCAGCGATTGAGAGAATAGCTCGCGGAAATCTTTATAGAACACAACTTAGAGAGTTCAAGTTAGATCAGCAAATAGAAGACTTATAAGGTCATATTAATAATGAAGAATTAGGAACCATTGTAGACAAACCAAGAAGGATGTTTGATTACTTTAGACCGGACTTAACAGGAGCAAAGTCTAGCATTATCAGACCAACTTTTAATGGCAACAATTTGAAATTAAGCCAAGTATCATTCAGATGATGCTATAGTTTGTTCAATTTGATGGGCTACGAGATGAGGACCCTAATGCATATATCTTTAATTTTTTGGAGATTTTTGTGCCTTTTAAGATTAATGGTGTCAATGGCCATGCAGTTAGATTAAGGATATTCCCATTTTCATTGAGGGGCAAAGCGAACCAATGGTTAAACTCTATGCCTAGGTCATCACTTATGACGTGGGGTGTGCGAGCTAAGACATTCAAGACAAGACTATTAAGCAATATAGCTTGAATATGTGGATTACATGGGGAATGCTCCCAGACCCCATAATAATCCATATAATAGTATATACAATCCAAGATGGAGGAATCGACCTAATTTCTCTTAGTGGTATAAAGGGTAAGTAAAGAACAACCTTTCATCGGGATTTCATCAATAATCACATCAAGTTAAGAAGCCAATTCTATAAGATTTGATGGCCACATTTGTTCAAGAATCATAAGCAAGACATACAAGAATAGAGGTTTTTATATATAACTTGGAGATTCAGGTCAGTTAGCTGGCAAAAAAATTATTTGAAAGACCGTAACGAGAGTTTTCCTAGTATCACTAAGACAAATCCTAAAGTACATATAAAGGAATTCACCCTTTGGAGCATAAAGTAGGAGGAGAGTAAGATCCAAAGTGAGGAGGAGAATAGCAACAAAGAGTCAAGAGAAGGCTAAAGATGTAGTGCATCCTCCAAAATTTAAAGAATTTCAACCTACCATCCCATATCTAACAAAGTTGAAGAAAGATCGTATGTGTGAGCAATTTGGTAAATTCCCTGAACTATTTAAGCAACTTCACATCAACTTATCTTTTGTTGAAGCTCTTTCACAAATGCCTAAGTACGAAAAATTCTTAAAGGAATTACTATTTAAAAAGAGGAAGTTGGAGGAGTTAGCTACTACGAGACTAAGTTAGGAATGCTTAGCGATCTTGCAAAACAAATTACCTAAGAAGCATAAAGATATAGGGAGTTCTACTATCCCTTGTTTTATTGGTGATTTTTTAGTAGAAAAAGGCTTTAGATGATTTGGGAACTAGCATTAATTTGGTTCCCTACAAATTAATTAAAAAAATGGGATTATAGGAACCTAAACCCTTTAGGATGAGTATTTGATTGGTCGATAGATCTATTAAATATCTTGGGGGTATCATTGAGGATGTACTCGTTAAAATTGATAGGTTCATCTTCCTAGTGGATCTTGTAATACTTGATATGGATGAAGATATATAAGTACCTTTGATTTTAGGTCGACCCCTCTTAGATATAGCTAAAGCCATTATTGATACTAGTAATGGAAAAATAATTTTTAAGGTGGGAGAAGAAAAGGTCACTTTAAAAATATATTATGCTATGAGGACCCCCCCTAAATATAATGATTCTTGTTATTTTATTGATACTAATGATTATGCAACTTTAGAAATTATGAAAAAAAATTATCTAAAGACGTGCAAGAGTTGTCTATTATTTAAGGTGAGGATGAAGATAAAGCCAATAAGCCTCTTATGAGAAAGAAAGAGTTTAAAGGGATTAAAATAGATAAAGAGATGAGGTTGATACCCTCCACTGAAGAACCACCAAAGTTGGCACTAAAGAAACTTCCCGATCATTTGGAATATGCATTTCTAGAGAAGGAATCAAAATTGCCTGTAATTATTGCATCAACTCTTGAAGTGGATCAAAAAGAAAAAAAAATGTTAAATGTGCTTAAGGAGCATAAGACGACCAATGCTTGGAAGATCTCTAATATTCAGGAATCAACATTTCATTTTGCATGCATAAGATTCAGATTAAGGAGGAGTTCAAACCAATGGTACAACCCTAAAAGAGGTTGAATCCTAATATGAAGGAAGTGGTAAAGGTAGAGATAATTAAACTCCTATATGTTGGTGTGACTTACCTTGTTTCTGATAGTTCTTAGGTGTGCCAAAAAAAGGAGGAATGATAGTGATACCTAATGAGAAGAATAAGTTGATTCCTACAAGAACTATCACTACGTGGAGAGTATGCATCAATTATAGGAAGTTGAATGACGTAACAAGAAAAGACCACTTCCCTTTACCTTTCGTAGACCAAAAGTTGGAATTGCTAGTTGGGCATATATACTATTGTTTATTGGATGGACTTTCTGGCTGCCTTCAAATTCCAATTCCCCCAAAATATCAAGAGAAGACAACATTAACATGTCCTTATGGTATGTTCACTTATAGGAGGATGCCTTGTAGATTGTGCAATGCACTTGCTACATTTCAGAGGTGCATGATGGCCATCTTTGATAATCTAATCGAGGATATAATGGAGGTATTCATGGATGATTTTTTTTTCTTGGAAATTCTTTTGATTATGCCTCTATAATTTAGAAAAGTATTAAAGAGATCTGAGAAAACATATTTAGTGCTAAATTGGAAAAAAAGTCATTTTGTGGTACAAAAGGGAATAGTTTTAGGCCATAAAATTTCTTATAATGGTATTAAGGTAAATAAGGAAAAAATTGAAGTTATAAAAAAATTACCATCCCTTTCCTCAGTTAAAGGCTATAAAAAGTTTTTTTAGGTCATGTGAGCTCTTATAGAAGATTTATCAAAGATTTTTCTAAAATTGCTAGGCCTTGAACCAAGTTATTAAAGAAAGATATACCTTTTAAATTTACTTAAGAATGTTTAAATGCTTTGAACGATTTTAAGGAAAAGTTGATGAATGCCCTTAGTACATTTGCACTATATTGGAATTTACTATTTGAGCTAATTTGTAATGTAAGTGATTTTGCATTAGGTACAAATATTTTAAACTAATTTACTATTCTAGCAAGACTTTGATGGATGCCTAGGAGAATTATACTACAACAGAGAAAGAATTACTAATATTGATTTTTGCGTTTGATAAATTTAGATCTTATCTAATTTTGTCTAAAGTTATTGTTTATACTAACCATTTTGCATTGAGATACTTTCTTGATAAACCAAATGCTAAACTTATATTAATTAGATTGGATTTTGTTACTGTAGGAATTTGATTTAGAGATCAAAGATAAGAAAGGAGCTGAAAACTTGGTAGCACACCATCTATCTCGCCTTGAAAACCCAAATTTGGAGGAGCTAAATGAAGAAGGCATTAAAGATTAATTCCCATCAGAGTGCCTTTATAATTTAAAGGAACTAAGTGAGGTCAAAACCCCTTGGTTTGCAAACATTGCAAATTATTTAATGGCTAAGATCTTACCAAAAGGTATCTCTTATCAGCAAAAAAAGAAATTATTTACTAATTTGAGAGATTATTTTTATAAATATCCATATTTGTTTCATAAATGTACAAACCAAATAGTAAGAAGATGTGCAACTCACTCTAAGGGGTGGAAGATCCTATTATATTGTTATGCTAGACCTATAGGAAGATATTATAATGTGAATAGGACAACTTAGAAGATCCCTGATAGATGTTAATGATCATGTAATATTTCTCTCTAGGATAAGATGCCTTAAAATTTCATTCTTGTTTATGAAGTGTTCGATATTTGGGGCATTGATTTCATGGAATCGTTCCTAAATTTGTTTGGTAATAGATACATCCTAGTAGCTGTTGATTATGTTTCTAAATGGGTGGATGCTATGGATATCGTAAGATTCTTGAAAATTTTATTCTTTTTTTTGTCATCACACATTTTTGTAATGCACAATTCTAAAAGGTGCTTAAAAAGTATGGAATCATTTATAAGATTGCCACCCAATATCACCCTCAAACTAATGGACAAGTTGAGGTAGCTAATAGGGACGTAAAACGAATTCTAGAGAAGACTGTAGAACACCAGATAAAATACTAGTCAACTAAGTTAGATGATAGTTTATAGGCTTATAAAACGACATATAAAACACCAACTAGCACTACACCCTATAGGCTGGTCAATAGAAAAGCATGCCATCTACTTATAGAATTAGAACATAAGGCGTATTTAGCAATTAAACTTATGAATTTTGGTATTCAATATGTAGTGAGAGGCAAAATTTCCAAATTAATAAATTAGAAGAATGGCGATTGATGGCTTATGAAAATTCCAAAATTTACAAAGAGAGAGCCAAGAATTATCATAACTGGATGATTAAGCAGTCAAAGTAATTTAAGGAGGGATATCAAGTTTTTTTTTTTACAATTCTTTCCTAAGATTGTTTCTTGGTAAGTTTAATTCAAGATGGTTTGGACCCTTTATTGTGGAAAAAGTATTTTCATATAGCATAATCGAGGTAAGTCATCCACATAAAGGTAACTTCAAAGTAAATGGCGATCAATTGAAGTTATATCTTAGAGGTGAACTTGATAGTAGTACAAAAAATATTAATCTAACCAAGTCACCTTAAGCAAAGGCATTTCAAGCTAACAACGTTAATCAAGCATTACTTGGGAGGTAACCCAAGAATTAGGATATGTTTCATTTTTATTTCTTTTTTTTTCGTTTTTTGTGTTGGCATAGGTCTTTATTTCATGTAATTTTATATTATTATTATTATTATTATTATTATTTGTTTGTTTGTTTGTTTGTTTTCTTTTCTCTTCTTTTGTTGCTATTTTGCAATCGATGTATCTAATATAGGACGGAGCTTCCTTCAATTTAGATTCTCCAGATCTTTTTATTTAGGGCAATACCAATTCAAACGTTTCTCTTTTTTGTGTGTCATGTTATTTTATTTTTATGTGTTTCAATTGTGTACATTGGGGATAATTTACAATTTTAACTATAAGTAAGGGATTCTTAAGTTTATTATAATCTTTTTAATTAAATGTTATTAATTGATATCTCGAGTTAATTATAAAATATCCAAAATACTTTAGATCATTATTGATTATTGAAAAGTATGAATTGCATCATATTTTAGGGCTTAGTTTGATATGAATTTAATTGTTAATTCAATCGTTTTGTATGTGTTTAGGTTAGAATTGTGTTAGTTAGTTAATTATTTGTTTTTAAGTGTTTTTTTGGGTTAGTATAAGTCTTTGAGCTTAATTATTATATTTTCGAGGTACCTCGATGTGTTTGTTAGTGTTTCAAGTCAACATCGAAGAACAGAGAAGTTTCGGAGACACTCGGGCTAAAACAACGACCCAACAATCGTGGCACAATAGGCCACGTTCGTGACAGAAGCAGTGGAGTTAGCGGCCACGATCGTGACAGAAGCCACCATCATGGCCTGCTTGCTACGATCGTGATAAAAGGCTCGGATGTAGCCCACAATCGTGGCCTACATCGGGCAGACATGCAGACACTAAAAAAACATCAAGTTTTGAGGGAGTTTTTGGACTTTTTGAACCCCCGAAAAAACCATAGGGTTGCCTAGAACACAAAAGGTATATAAAGAATAAGGCAAAGAAGATGAAGGAGTTTTTGCATCAGCCACTTTTGGAGTGAAACCTTAGAGAGAATTGTTGAGAGATTGAGAAAAAGAAAAAGGAAGAGAGAAGTAGAGAAGAAGCCGACATCGTCGTACTTCCCGAATCAGGGGTTTCCAACATCGCTGCCTCCCATCCCCATCTAAGATTGTATTTCCTGTTATTTTCCATTTTTATTATTGTATAAAATTGATAATAGCAATTTGATGATAGGATTTGTGAATGTTGAGATGTTCCAAACTCACCTTCGGGTTTTTATCTTTGATTTAACGAAATCTAACTATTTTTATTTTATTGGATTTATTGTGATTGATTTCTCTGATTGCATAATTCAGTAATAAACTGAGAGGGTGAACTGAATAAAATTATTAAATTAGGCTAACGAGAGTTAGGTGATTTAATAAGAACGAGGAATTAATCAAATTGGTAATTGTGTGAAGAGAGATCTCGCATAAGTTCTTAATAGTTTATTAGACAACTTCATATCTAATTAGGGTTTTGGATAGGTTGTTAATTGAGAAATTGCAATTTTCCATAATCTAATTAGGGTTTATAATTTAGGGTTAATGGTTATATCTCGAGAGAGAGTAATCAACCATAGGATCATCTAAAACCAATAATCCGGTAAGTCATAATCAATTAGGTTAGTGTTAAAGATAGGTAAATTCCCCTTTCTCTCAATTGATAGTTTTCTTAGGTTAATTCTTAAGTGTGTTGCAATAGCTAAATTGTTAATATTTTCGTAATTGATGCTTGGATTGATTTGTTTGATTAAATTGAATTCTTATTTTAGTTTTGCTATCTTTTGAATATCTACGAATTATGTTGGCCTTAGATTTTAGGACTAGATTACCCCTCCTCGTGGGATTGACACTTTAGGTACTACGCGAACGACTCGTGCGCTTGCAGATTATTGAGGTTAATTAATTAAAACTTACACACATAAAAAAACCACAATCAAGTTTTTGTTGCCATTTCCGGGGAGGCGATTAGTTTAGTTCTATAGTTTAAGGCTTTTAGTTAGTCTTTAATTTTAATTTTTGTTTTCGTTCTTTCTTCCATTTATGAAATCGTGCTCTTGCGTGAACACAAAAGTCGCGACAAGATTGAGTCGTGCAGCTAAAACCTAAAATTTAGACATATCTCGTTTGGAACGATTTATTAAGAAAGCTCGGCGTAAAGAAGAAGAGGAAATCACAAAGGCAACAATGGTCGAGGAATTTCAACGAGATTTGAACCACGGAGCGAACTAAGGACCTCAACAACGGACCCTTCTGGACTTCAAAAGACCAGGGTTTAATGCAGCTAACCAAGGAGTAGCTAGGTCACCTATACAAGCATCATCATTTGAAATCAAACCAACCCTCCTAAACATGCTTCAATAGAACGTGCAGTTTTATGGACTAATGAATAAGGATCCTAATGCACATATAGTGAACTTCCTTGAAATCTGTGATACCTTTTGGTACCAACAGATGTTGAAAGATGCTTGGTATCACTCCCTCAACCCACCAATGTCACAACTTGGGATCAGCTAGTTCATGCCTTTTTTGATAAGTATCGTTTGTTGAATAAGACTACGAAGATCATCAAAGAGATTACCAAATTCTAGCAAAGTGATGGGGAATAAATCTATGAAGTGTGGGAATGATAAAAGGATTTGCAACAAAAATGCCCACACCATAACTTACCCAAGGAATTCTTATTGCAAACATTCTATAACAGAGTAACCCCATATAAAAGAGGCATGATTGATGCAGCTTCAGGAGGATCATTAATGAGGAAGACAGTAGATGAAGTAGAAGAGCTGATAGAGGAGATGGTGAGTAATAACTACCTGTGGACGAACGAGTGGAGTAGAAAAGCTACTTCCTTCCGAGAACAAAAAGGAACTGTGGTTGTTGATCAAATTACGAAAATGCAAGCGAAAATTGATAATTTGACTCGACAGCTCAACAGCATGAAGGCTTCGTCCTCAGCTTCTGTAAAAGTGGTGCAAATTAAGTGTGAGCTCTGTGGACAAATGGACCATGATACGGTGGATTGTTTCTTGATGAAGGAAAGTGATCCAGAGCAAGTTAATTATATGGGAGCTCAACATAGATGAGGAGGGGAAATAATCCCTACTCTAATAATGTTGGAGGATAGTTCAGACCTCAAGGACAATCAGGCTTCCAATAAGATAAACCAAACTCAATGGAGTCCAAGTTGGATAAGATTTTAGATAAAATTAGAGGCATAGGGAATACACACAGAAGGCTTGAAAGCAAATTCGAGCAAGTCATTAAGAACCATGCCTCTTCAATACACAATCTGGAGGTCCAAGTAGGTCAACTAGCAGAGGCAATTTCTACTCAGAATGTAGGAACCCTTCTAAGCAATATCGAGTCCAACCTAAAGCAATGAATCATGTCCATTACTTCAAAAATCCAAAAGATTAAAAAACTCACTTACCTTGAATCTTCACCCAACAATGATTTTCTTGGCTCTAATGGAAGCTTTAACCTTCCTCTTCCTTTTTCCCTTCTTGATCACTCTTAAAATCCCTCTTAAAGGTTAAGAAAAATCAAAACCTAGGTTGTTGTTCTTTCTTTCCCCTCTTTTCTCCTCATACGACACTCTCTCTCCCTCTTCTCTCTCTATTTTCATTTTTTTGCTTCTTCTTCCATGTAAGACCACCTTTTCTTCTCCCTTTTATACCCTTAATGAAAGCACAAAGTCCATTTCTCCCTTACTTAAGAGCTTATGTTCTTTCATCCTTAAGTGACTTGCCTAAAATGCCCTTTAAGCTATACTCTCCTAACACTTTAATTTAATTCACCTATGTCACATAATCTCATTCACATTAACATGCTAATCAACTCCAACATACATTAATCTAGAAAGACCTTAAAATTAATCTAATCATACTTAATCAAATAAAAAATTCAAGGGCCAATAAGGACACTGATTGGAAATGAAGCTAGAGTCAATTTAGTTCTATCCAAATTGGACTCCATATCTAAACCAACATTGACACTAGATGAAGATGAGATTTCCACTAGTTTGTTTCGATTTCCTTCCTCGAACTTTCTCAACCTTCTCACTTCCTTTTCTCTATCAATAAAAAAATCAAGTGTTTTTCCACTCTTAAGTATGATGGCTAGCACGTCATCCCTAAGGTTCACTTTAGGGTTACTCAAAAGCTTTCCCTGACCTCTTTCACTTAACATCTTAGATTTTTAGCTCACCTATACCTCCAAATTATTCAAAAACAACCTCTTTACTAGTTATGGGTAAGATTGCACACACTAGACCTCCCAAAACCCTGCATTTATTGGGATTTATAATGGGTCATTGTTGTTGACTACACCTCCAAATTATGAATGCATTTAATAGTTGACTGCATCACTTTGGTTAGCATCAAACTTATGAATGCACACACTCTATGACTATATCACCTTTTCCAATTTTAATCGATTGAATACATGAATCACTTAAACATCTCCACCGTCATATTATCTTATTATGGTAGTTACTATTGAATTTGAGATCATTAATGGAACCTAGGTGGTCCCTTAAATTTGCTCCCTCTAGTTCCATGCTTCTTATTTAAGAAATTTGGGTGATTATTTCACTCTAAACTATAGGTATTAGAGAAGGGGGGTCATTTCTCACATCTTGTTTTCCTCTGTAGGGAACCATGTAGTTTTTATCTTTATTTTAACTTGAGGCTTTGTTTATTATCATCTTCGGTTAGTTTAAATGATTGCACACATGTAATGTTAAGTCTAAAAATGCTTAAACCTTATAAAGGGAAGCTTTTGATTTTCCCTTTATTATGTTTTAAAACTAAGTTCTTAATAATCTCCTTTCACTTCTCCATGGTTTTTGTATAGATGTTCCCATGTGTAGCCATGTTAACTACTGTCTAACATGATAATGTAAGGCCACTATATAAAGTTTACATCACTAATTACAATGAATATTGATGTTATGGGCATTGGTAAAGCAGACTTCTTATGTTTTAAAGCTTATGGAATGCTTTCCCTCTTTTTCTATAATATTTGAATATGCCTCCTCAACTCAATGTTCTTGTATTGAGGGAAAAATTATAGCATAAAGGCATTATAAACCTAAACCCACTCCTAAAAAGAGTGCATCTCCATTGAGATTAACCATGGGCTTGCTTGATCTTTTATGTAGTGTAGAAAGCACCTCACCTTAAGCCCTTCCTCTATAACGCCATTTAGCATAAATGTTTGGATCATTAAATATAACTCCTTTATAAATATGATTGCTCCTTTACTAGGTGATCCACTAAAGGTTGGTAGTAAAAGTAAGTGTATTTGCTTTACCTTATAGTTCTTCACCCTTTGACTCAATATAATGCATGATGGACTCCTACTAATCATAGTTAACTCAATGTCCCTCATTCTCTTCCTTTGTGGTTATTGCTACTTCATATCCACAACAATATTATCTTTATTGGCAACCATCTCTTCTTTCCTTCTTGCTTTATTAATTCAAAATGGTAGAGGCACTTACCTTAATTTGTGTGACAATATTATGATTAAAAATTTGGACTTCAAATTAACACCACATGAGTGATCATATATCACCCAACCTATTAGGTACTTCATTGTGTTATTAGATATCTTAAACTAATGGTACTTAATTATATACTAAACTAATATAATTACGTCTAATTTAATATCCTTCTTATTAGTTTCGATTTTTTCATACTTAAAATATCATAAGTTTAAATATTATTACTCGTGTCGTAATATTACTTTTATGATATGTCTACCTAATAAAAATTGTTTTGTTACATTATATATATAATTTATTCCAACCACATTTAATAACCACAAACCAATGACACCTTACATATTTAGAAATAAAATATTATTTCTAAATTTTCAAACTTCATCACTATTTCTATTTACACCTCCATCTCAATATTTTTAATGCAACTATATGGAAATATTATATTTGAAGATTAGGCCTCATTCAACAGATCATTGCTCATCTCCACTAAACTATTGCATTAAAAAACGTCTACTAGAAAAATCCACCATATAATATAAAAAAAGAACTATATTATATAAAAATATTAATTGATACTAGTTTACCATGTTAACTATATACATGCAGAAAAGTATACAACTTCGCGTAACTACAACCTCATATATTATTTAAAATAACATTATATTATACAAAATACCATTTGAAACTGCAATAAGGATGTGGTAGGAGTTTGTGTAGAAAGAAGATAAAAGGAGTTTGTGTAGAAAGAAGATTGATATCTTCTTTCTAAATTATTTGCATGGTCTGCATGCTAGAGATTAGATTGCTTTGTTCTTGTGGTCTATTTTCCTGAAACTATTTGTCTTGAACCTTCATTAAACCTTTACCAATTTGCTTCTCCTCATCCTTGTATTGCTTTCTCTGGCTCTATGTACTGTGATGTCTCATAGGATTCTCTTCCAAGGTTTTTTACATTATTATCATAAGATACATCCTACCCGACCCCTTCCTCTAGCTCTTTCTTCTATTAACTCAATTACTTATTTCTTCTCTTAGTCTTGAGTATTCATGGTTTACCTTTAATCTAATTAAGTTATTAGCCTTACCCTTCTTGCTACCTTCCCTCCCTTTGTTATATTTTATTATCATTTCTAGCTATATATGTCAACACCTACTTTTAACTTAGGCTCTGAGAAGTTTCGAGTTGTAGAAATTAGAAGTATGCTTCCTGATTCTCCTCCTAATTCATCCAAAGTGCTTTAAGTAAAAGACAAAAGCATAATTATAAGTAAAATTATCATTGCCTTTTTATTAAGGCAACAAAATTCATATCGTTACAAGAAGTGGTGCTACAATAAGTATAAGGCAGCCGAATTTTTTAATTAGGCAACAAAATAAAAAATATTGCTTTAAGTTTTGACTAAGGCAACACATTAAGTTCAAACTATAGCAACAATGTTAAATAGATATTGCAACACTTTAAGTCTTTTAAGGAAACAATGTTAAATAGAAAAGGCAACAAAATATCTTTTTTTTTAGTTAACAATTTGTAACAATAAAAGCAACAATTTATTCTTTCGTTACCAATAATATTTAATGCAAAAGTAAACTCTTGTCATTATATAGGCAATATCTATATATATATTAAAAGCAATATATAGATATTAATATACGTCTTAATTGCAAACATACTATCAAATATAAACCACTAAAAAACTGCATTTATATATAATATATAGTCCATAAGGACTTAAAAAATTCAACATTCATCATATTTAAAATGCAAAATCAAATTACATGTGCTTTTATTGTTATGAAATACAAAAGCAAATTCTACAATCCTCAACAATTGCAAGGAAAATTACATGTGCTTCAACAACTCTTCATCATTTGTAGATTTCCAAGACAGTGTCAGGCTTCTTCATATTGGCTCTTTAATCTTTCTCAAAGTCCTTTGGAAGTATAATGTATCTGTTCTTTCGTACTGCTAAATACAAGTAGTTTAAGACCAGGATTTTACTTATTTTGAATAGTAAATCTCACTCAAGACAAAGAAACAATTAGAGTTGACCTTTTTGAAGTCCAAAGCATATCTTAGTTTCAATTATAAGTATCATATGAACCAACTGATTTTCACAAAATAAATTTTAAAAGTATAGCTAACCATGCTCTGAACAACTGACAACATTCAACTTAAGATGGCAATGACCATTTGATACCTATAAATACAGTGAATAAGTGCCATAGCATAATTAGAAAGCCAATAACTTTGAAACTCAAAAAATATGCCACAAAAGTAACTAAAAATGGCATTAGTCACTAATGAAAAAGCTAGTAAAATAATGTAAAAGTGAATCGCAATTACCTTTATGTTAATAATGAGGTAACCTTATCCATCAACCATATATGAGATCATCATAATCAAATCATAGTTAGAATCTGTAAATTTCCAAAGAAGCTTGGTGGTTTCTATGTCAAACACACAAACATGCACTTCAGCATGTTGTATAAGATCAGATCATTTCTCAAGCATAACACTAGTGTTGGCTATAGTAAGATCATACCACTGCCTTCATCAAATATTTAAATCACAAAATTATGGGTTGTGATAAAATAAAGTTATGGACAGTCATCATAAACCTGTGTGGCTAAATATGTCCAAACAAGCACCATTTCGTAAGGACCTTACCATTGTCTATGGCAAAACGAACTTGATAAGGAACATCATACTCCTAGAGATCAACAATACAATCTAGAAAATCTTGATGTCTTTATTCTCTGTCAGTTAAACATCTCAAGAATATAATGACTACTAAAACTTTGAATTCCAATTGAAAAATAAAAAAATGGAGGATTTGCTTTAATAAGCTGCTTTACAAAAAAGAAGAAGATAGAATATGATATTTAAACCAAAGGACTAACTTAAAGCTTCAAAATGTGACATATACGTATGAATAAGAACCAGTAAATACTCCCTCTTTCTAGTTAATATATGCCAAATGCAAGTCAAAAAGTATTCGTATGGGTGGCCATCGTAGATGTC
>JANZXV010000001.1:6816632-6827184 GCA_027576455.1 Erythroxylum roigii | reverse complement strand
CTGTAACTGAAGAAGATAAAGTTACATGTAAATACACTTGCTTTCCAGGGCACTATATTTACATAACTCCAACAGATACAAGAAGAAGGAGAGGATAGCGCAACAAGAATTAAAGTTGTAGCAAAGGAGTCAGTAATACTCTTCATCTTGTTTTTGTTTATTTTTATCCTTATACCATATCATGTATGGATTGGCATGATGATTTGGATATGTTGCTTCCGCTGCAAATATGATTTCTAAAAAGTTTTGAAATCTACTAGTTCTCCAAATATATCACGCTTTCTTTTTCAGATCCACAGTGTGGGGGGTAATAATTCTCTATCTTTAAAGTCCCAAAATTGCATACCTTCATTTTTCGAAAAAATTAGGAATGGGGTATGAAAATTTGCCGCTATATCTATTTTACCTTCTCTGGAGACTTAAATGCTTAATTGGTCAATAGGTTTCTGGGCAACGAGCTTCTTGGGAGCCATTAAAGAAATAAAATTTGAAAAAAAAAGGTAAAAGTGAGGTGAGCACGATTTTTAGAGAGAGAAAAATTAAAAACTCACCAAGTCCTTGTATTCTTGGTTATGTAGTGTGAAATAAGTGTAAACGAAGTGATTAATGATGGAAAAGATGCAGAAAATACCAAGGTTTGGGAGAAAAATGAAAGATTTTCAAAGTTAGGGTTAGTGAGAGAGTTAGTTGCAGAGAGAGAAAGTGAGAGAAGGTGAAGAAAGAAGAAGAAAAGAGGGTTTTAAACAAGTTTCTGTCGAGGGATCCCAAGATCATGGAAATCACCTATTTCCACAATTGTGGGTTACGGCTCTAAAAGGTTTCTGGAAAACCTTCCCACGCTCGTGGGCAATAGGCCCATTCTTACGATCGTGGGTTAAGGCTCTAAAATTTTTTTGGAAAACCTTTCCATATTCGTGGGAAACAACCCAATTCCCACAATTGTGGGTTATCCAACTTTTTCAACTTCTTAACCTTCTTCTAAGCTTAGCATGCATTCCCAATATTCAATCAACCTACCAACACATCAAAATCAACTATCCAACAAGAAATTTGAAAAGAAAACAAGTTAAAACTAAAAAAAATCAAACCAAACATAATCAAAACCAAATAAATTAAACACATAAGTAAACAAAATCAAGAAAACAAAAAGTAAACATGCTAAGTTAAGGTCATTAGCTTGACCATTTCACAAGCATTCATGAAGGAGTAGAAGAAAGGAAAGAGATGACTTTCCTTTCTTATGAGTATGACCCTCCATAGTATGGCTTGCATCTATGTCCATTGACCTTGAATGATTCACCCTTATTATTTTCTAACTCCAAAGTTCTATAGGGAAACACTTGAATAACCTTGAAGGGTCCATTCCATCTTGACTTGAACCTTCCATGAAATAACCAAAGTCGTGAATTAAACAAAAGCACCAAATCCCCACTTTTGAACTCCTTCTTCTTGATGTGAGCATCATACCACTTCTTTGTCCTTTCCTTGTATAACTTAGCATTTTCATAAGCATCAAACCTCAATTCTTCCAATTCGTCAAGTTGTAAAAATCTTTTCTCACCCGCAAGCTTCCAATCCATGTTTAACTTCCTAATGGCCCATTAGGCCCGATGCTCCAACTCCAAAGGTAAATGGCACACCTTGCCATACATAAGTTTACATGGAGTAGTTCCTATGGGTTTCTTGAAAGTTGTCTTATAAGCCCATAAGGTGTCATCTAGCTTCAATGCCTAATCCTTTCTTGAGGTGCTCACTACCTGCTCTAAAATCTTCTTCAACTCTCTGTTCACCACCTCCACTTGACCACTGGTTTAGAGGTGGTAAGGAGTCGCCACTTTATGATGAACACTGTATCTTTTCAAAAGAGCCTCAAATGGTTTGTTGCAAAAAATGGCACCCTCCATCACTTATAATTGCTCTGGGCACCCCAAATCTCGTAAAGATCTTCTTGATGAACTTTTGATCCACTTTTCCATCATTAGTGGATCGTAGCTACAACCTTAACCCACCTGGAAACATAGTCAACTCCAATCAATATGTAAATATTACCTAAGGAGGATGGGAATGGTCCCATAAGGTCCAAGCCCCACACATCAAATATCTCCACCTCCATGATGTTTGAAAGCATCATCTCATCCTTCTTCGATATGTTGCCCACTCTTTGACAATTATCACATTTTAGCACAAAATCTCTAGCATCCTTAAATAAGGTTGGCCAATAGAATCCATACTCTAATATCCGAGCTGCAGTCTTGTTAGCTCTATAATGTACTGTATAAGGTGAACTATGACATTGCATCAAAATTTCAGGCATTTCATCTTAAGGGGTACACCTACAAATCACACAGTCAGCACATATCTTATATCGTACAGGTTCATCCCAAATATAACGAGAACATTGAAATACAAACTGCTTCTTTTGTTGATAAGAAAAATCAAAAGGAAGAATATCACCTAAGATGTAGTTTGCAATATATGCAAACCAAGGACGAAAAGGGTTGTCTACCATCATTAAAGACTCATCAGGAAAGCTCTCCCCAATTTCCTCTTCTTCTTCATAGTGCCCTCCTTCAAGTCTCGAGAGGTGGACTGCTATAACATTTTCTGCTCCCTTCTTGTCTTTAATCTCAATGTTAAATTCTTATAGCAGAAGCATGCACTGTATAAGCCTAGCCTTGGCATCCTTCTTGGCAACAAGATATCGCAATGCCACATGATCTGTAAAAACAATAACATGTGAGCCTAAAAGACAAGAATGAAATTTCTCACATGCAAATACCACAACAAGTAGCTCCTTTTTTGTAGTTGTGTAATTTAATTGTGCTCCTGTCAAGGTCTTGCTTGCGTCGTAGATGGCATGCAACCTCTTTTCCTTCTGCTGATGAAGGACACAACTAATGGCATAATCACTTGCATCGCACATAATGTAGAAAGGAAGAGACCAATCCGATGACGTCAGAATGGGTGCTAATGTAAGTGCCTTCTTCAACTTGTTAAAAGCATCCAAACAAGCATCATTAAAAAAAAGGCACATCTTTAACTAATAAATGAGTTAATAATGATAAGAGAAAAATCCTTGATGAACCGTCTGTAGAAGCCTGCATGAACAAGGAAAGATCGAATGCCCTTGATGTTAGTAGGAGGTGGTAGCTTTTTAATTACTTCAGTCTTAGCTCGATCCACTTCAATCACCTTGCACGAGATCTTATGGCCCAATACAATTCCCTCTTATACCATAAAGTAACCCTTTTCTCAGCTTAATACTAGATGAGACTCCTCACATCTTTGAAGCATTCTGTCTAAATTCAACAAGCAATGATCAAAAGCATTTCCAAAGATAAAGAAACCATCCATAACTACCTTTATGAAATTCTCATTCATGTCTGTGAATATGGCCATCATGCGCCTTTGGAATGTGGCAGGTGCATTATATAAATCGAACGACATCCTCCAATAAGCAAAAGTTCCATAAAGGCAAGTGAAAGTGGTCTTCTCCTGACTCTGTGGGTATATAATCACCTAATTGTACCCTGAGTATCCATCAAGAAAATAGTAAAATGCATGGCCAGCCACCCTCTCAATCATTTGGTCCACAAAAGGTAAAGAGAAGTGATATTTCTTGGTGGCCAAATTGAGCTTCCGATAATCAATACATACTCTCCAACTTGTGATGGTCCTAGTGGAAATCTTTTCACCTTTTTCATTTTCCATCACTATCATGCCTCCCTTTTTAATCACACACTATACCTGACTCACCCACTCACTATCTGAAATGGGATAAATAATCCCTGCATCAAACAACTTTACTACCTCCTTCTTTACAACCTCTTGCATGTTTGGATTTAACCTTCTTTGTTGCTCTCTCACAGTTTTACACCCTTCTTCTAGGTTAATCCTAAACATCACCACATTGGCGCTAATCCCCCTAACATATAAATTTGCTATCCTATAGCTCTCATCCTTTTCCTAATGGCCTCTATAACTTTCTCTTCTTGCTCAAAATCTAATTGGTTCGAGATAATGGTGGGTAGGGTATGTTTTTACCTAAAAAGGTGTATCTGAAATGGGATGGTAAGGGCTTAATGAAAGAAGGTGGTGTAGGCATATTTTTTCTCTCTAACTTCTCTAACTCGACTTCCTCATATAAATCCTCTTCTCTCATACCCTCATCCCTGTGCACTTCAGTAACTTCATTAACTTCCTCTTCAACCTCCTTCACACATTCATCCATAACATCAATCTACATACATACATTACCATCCATCGGTTCTTTAAAGATCTAGACATATTAAACTCAGCCTACTCATCACCAATCCTTAAAACAAGCTTTCCCTCATGCACATCAACTAATGCCCTACCACTGTTCTTAAAGGGCCTACCCAAAATCAATGGACAATTTTTATTAGCTTCAAAATCCAATACCATAAAATGAACATGAATAATAAATTTGTCTACTTTTACCAACACATCTTCTACAACTCCATATGATCTCTTGATGGATTGATCTGTAAGTTAAATCAGCATGGATGTTGGCTTAACGTCTCCTGGTCCCAATTTCTTGAAAACAGACAAAGGCATCAAGTTAATGCTTGCACCTAAATCACATAAGAATTTAGAAAAATTAAAGTCACCAATAACACATGGAATCGTAAAACTCCCTGGATCTTATAGTTTTGAAGGCATCGTGCTTGAGATAATCAAACTACAATTCTCTGTGAAAGTAATTGTCTAATTGTCCTCCGAAGTATGTTTGTGTGTCAGTATGTCCTTCAGAAACTTCACATACTTGGGCATAAACTCCAAAGCTTCCGTTAATGACAAGTTGATCTGAAGCCTCTTTAGTTTCTCCAAAAACTTGGAAAATTGAGTGTCCACCTGATGTTGTCTCACCCTTTATGGATGTGGAAGTTTAGGCTTTTCGGTGGTGATGGCACAAAAGGTCTCTCTTCTTCTTTCTCTTATTGATTCTCCTTACCTTTTCCTTTTTCACACTTGGTTCCTCCATCTACTTGCCACTTCGAAGTGTGATAGCCTTTAGTTGTTCCCTTAGGATGGCCTCGGTATGGCTTGGTAAGCTACCTGAACTTCTAAAAGGCATAGCATTAGCAAGTTGACCTACATGTACCTCCAAGTTGTGGATGGATGAGGTATGGTTCTTCACTATCTGATCAAACTTTGCCTCCATCCTCTTTTGACTTTCCTTTTGGCTTGAAAACATTCTCTTTTGGTTCTCTTCTTAATTTGTCATTCTAGACCCTAAAACATCCATCAACTTGCCCATTTTGTTCTCCAAAGATCCAAGTCGGTCTTGCTGAAATCTTGGAGGTCCTTGCGGTCTTGCTTGGCCACCTGCATTGTTAGTACTCCAAGAAAAGTTTGGGTGGTTTTTCCACCCCGAATTATACGTATTCGAGTACAGATTGTTACCTTGCTGTGGTTGGCCCTAGTAATTTACTTGCTCAGTACTACTGGCTCCCAACAAAAAGCATTCTATTGTGCAATGGTTGTCCTGCCCGCATAACTCACACTGTGATTGCATAACTTTGGCTGTAGATAAGATGCTCCTTGCATGTTGCTCACTTGCTTGGTAAGGGTTGTGATTTGTGCCTGCAAAACAGTAACTGAGTCAATTAGGATCATACCTTTTGGCTTCTTTTGCCCCAGCCTAATCCTTTCACTTGACCACATACAACTGTTGCTCTCCAATTCTTCCAAAAGTTCATGAGCTACATCCATTGTTTTTCTCATCAAAGATCCTCCCGCAGCTGCATCTATGGTTCCTCTTGTGCTCTGATCACACCATTGTAGAATGTTTGCATGAGGAACTCCCTCAGAAGGTTGTGGTGGGGGCAACTTCTCTGTATTTCTTTAAACCTCTCCCAAGCTTCATATAAAGACTCCCCATCACTTTGTTGAAAATTTTTGATTTCCTTAATGATCCTTGTTGTCATGGTTAATGGGAAGTATTTAGCGAGAAATGCCTGGGATAGCTGTTCCCAAGTATCAATCTGTCCTGAGCTGAGTGAATTGTACCATGCCTTCACCCGATCTCTAAAAGTGAAAGAAAATAGTCGCAACCTCACAGCATCGTCAAACATCCCATTAAACCAGAAGGTGTCACAAATCTCCAAAAAGTTAACGAGATGGGCATTGGGATCTTCATTAGACAATCCATAAAACTGCACACTACTCTGAAGAATGTTGAGGAGTGCTGGCTTGATCTCGAAATTGTTAGCTCGAATCGTTGGCCTCACAACTCCTTGAGGACTGAATCCTAGCCTCATAAAGTTCATTAGTGTCCTTTCAGCCTTCCTTGTTCTCCTTCTCTCACTATATTTCTTTGTGTAATGTCTTGGTGCTTTGCTCTTCTCAACTCTCGTTCGTGCTTTGTAATGCTTTGTAATGCTTAGGCACCACTTAATTCAAGTTGTTCTTTGTTTAAGAAATCATTTCAATCAAATTAAAAAAATAAGTAAAATAAAGACAAACTAAAAGTAAAAGTGAACAACGCTACTCAAACCAAAATCATAAACTAAAACTTGGAGAGCATCAAGATTAAACATTAGGACTTGTCATTATACCTATTTTCTCCCCTTCGATTAATTGATTCAATTTATACTTGGCCCAAGATTTCCACAAATTCTAGCTACCCTCTCTCAAGGTGTAACTAAATGTTACTAATTAAATAAATTCAAATTAACTTTGGAATCTCTTGACATGCAAAGCCTTTCCTAAACATTCAACTAGATATGAAGCTATCCTACAGGCAATGTATTGATCTATTGAAGTCTCCTCCTAATAAATCAACAAGCTCACTCTCTCGATTTACTGCAATGTTTAAGCACAATAAATAACAAAAAAAATGTATGTCATTAAATCAATAACCAAAGGCTCACAAATAATTCAAACAACAAACCCTAAAAATTATTTTAGCCAATCATAATATTCATAACATCCCCAACAATCAAATAATCCGTGATAAACATGCTAGAAGAGAAAGAAATTAAAATAAGAACTGGACGGAGCAGCTCCTCCTCTTCTTTGCCCAAATCTGGAAAATCTAGATGATGGGGTGCTCTTTGCCCAATCGGAAATGAAACCTTGAATCTCCACCCATCTCTAGGCTTTCAATTTGTCTTTTAGCTCCAGGAAGCAAGTTCCACGACATTCCCTCCTATCCTGGGGTTTTTTATTCAATATATATCACAAGGTAAGTCATAAAACCCTAAATAATAAGTGAAACCTATTTGTCTCTTCGTACGAAGCATCTCACGATCATGGGAATTATCATTGTGCTTTCCACAGTCGTGGGTTAATATGGTAGAAACATTCTGTCGAGAATTCCCACAATTGTAGAAAACATGCCCTTTCTCACGGTCGTGGGTTCTTGTTCTTCAGTAGCTCCACTTCTCTTCTCTTCTCTTGGTCCATAGCTCAATCATAAAGGTGTCCACCCTCCATTCCTATACCAAAATGATCAATTCGTATCCTAAACCAACATCAAACACAAAAGAACAACCATAAAGATCGCATTATAAAAAACACAAAACAAGTCTTAAAACACTATAATACTAACCTGTTAGGCAAGAAACACATGCCAAATACTTAGAAAAAAACACATACTAATGCACAACTATTAGTGTTCAAGGTTGGTTCTTTTACTGCACAATTATGAACAAGTTCAACAATTAAAGAAGTTTTAGGATAGGTCTCACCTTAATTAGTCACAGGGATAATATCAGAGTTGGGCAGGATGTCCGCTTGAGAGTCTAGTGTATTAGATTTATTAGCACAGTCGAGGTCTGTTGCATTCAAGCTAGTAGGGGGCTTCAGGATGCAAAAGTAGTCTGAGTTTTAGAACTAGTTTCTGATGGTTCCATAAGCGACTGGTCATTTAAAAGAGTAGTTGTTGTGGGAGAGGTCTGGGAAGGTTCTATATTAGCCTGGGTAGTTATTACGTGATCTTGTTTTTCCATGATTTGTTTTTTTTCTTCAAGGCCTATGAGTTCCTGATAAGTTCCAATCATAAATAACCTCCTTATAGGTTTCCAGATTTTGTCCTGAGATTTTGGAGGAGGTCTCCAGTGATAGGAGATGGCAACGCTGTCTTTCTATAATTTATAATCCTCTCCAAAATGCATGATAGGGATTTCTATTAGGAGTTCCTTAGAGATATCAATACTCATATAGATTCAGGCATAGCCAATATGTTTCTTTGTAGATGTAGAACATCTAGATATAATGGCTTCCCGATGAAACTAGATAAGGAGCTCAATCCTTTGGTAGACCAATATTCAAGAGGAATGTTATGAAAATTAATCCATAGTGGCATATTTGTAAGCTTAATAATATCTAGCTTCAAGCCCAGCTGTCATATCTGCAGGAAAATAGGTTGATTCTTGAAGTGCTATGGACCTTCTTCAAAGATCTTGTGAGCAGCAGCTGAGGTGGAGAAGGTGAAAAGAACCAACCCATCTTCAGAGAGGAGCACATCTATTAGACCCCTATTTTCCAGTATTTATGAGCCCATCTTGATATCAAAGGAAAGGCTGGGTGTTGCTCATAGAAAAATCCGACATTGGTAGATTTCCAACTATTTATGCCATCCTGGAGGACTGCAATATCGGGACAGACAACAAGGTTACCATCTATGTCCACAGGAGGGGTGTAGGTTACGTTTGTGGGACAGGAGAGGATATTTGTTATCTTGCACTAGAAAGGAAATTATCATCTTGATATTTTTTAGATTTCTCTTTCAATTTACTTGGATATAGAGAATGCTAAGCACATCTTAGTGGCAAATGAACCAAAATATGGAGTCAAAGGGCATTAATTGGTATGCCTGAAATCACTTATATGTGTCTAAGAAGTGTGGAAGGATGGGCTTCAAAAGATTATATGAATTCAATTTGGCTATTCCAAATAAGCAAGGGTGGAACTTCCTGGTGAAACTAGATTCACTAGTAAGAAAAATGTTTATGACAAAATATTTTCCTAACATTGAGTTCCTGAACGCTAAATTAATTGCAAACATAAGCTTCATATATAGTCAGTTAATGGTATAGTTAAGAGAGGAACTAGATGGAAAATTGGATGGAGAAGTAGGATTCTCAATTCTTTAGACCCTTAGTTACTAAATGATCAATATGGAACGGTGGAGTCTCTTTTTCCACAAAAATTAAGGAAGCATCCATTAGGTCCCTCATAGTTGATAACAGGTTTATGACTTGGTATAACAATATCATTGAATATCTATTTTATGATAGAGATAAATTATTGATTAGAAGTGTTCTAATGGACCAATAATATAGGGAAGATAAGCTAGTTTGACACTTTGAGCTTAATAGAGAGTTTTCAAGTAAAAGTGCTTATGGAATGCAATTACATGATCTCGATGGAAGTTGACCACAAGAACATAATGTTTATTGAATTTGTAAATACCTCCTCAATATAAAATTTTTATGTAGCGTACTTGTCTAAACATCCTTTTGTTGGTTTATGCCCTACAGCCAATCGCTTTGGTTGTAGTTTAGTGACAAATTATTTAAAGGCATTATTTATCTTGTACACGTTTACATGTATATGATAAAGTCCATGGAATAATTGTATATTGCAAATAAAATTATAATGAGATTATAATTATGAGATTCATATTATATTTATGTATTATTCCTAAATGTTCTTAGTCATTGTTATAACGTAAAAAGACAAGCATACATTTTGTTTTTCCTTATGAAGGAAGTAGTCAATTTCATAGGCTAAAGCATAGAGATACTTAAACAAACGTGTGAGTGCTTGTTAGAGAACAAGTTCACTGAACAAACTCGATATGAGAAATTTATTTGAAACTTTACTTGTATGTTTATGGAATTTTCATTGTGATGATTGCATAAGTGATCTTTTGACTTGAGGTCACCAAAGTTATCTTATATAGGGATTGCTATGTTTTGATACTATTTATGACCTATTTAATCATAGGTCGGTTAAACGGTAGTCATTGGATGTAGCATAAATTATATGGACATAGTTGTGTGATCAAGATGGGATTCATCATCCTAAAGTAATTGGGGAGAATGTTTTGTTGTTCTCGATTAGTATTGATTCGGGAAATCCTTAGCCAAGATGGAATGATGTTTTGTAAATAGTTTACAAATATCATTAGTTGAATTAATAGCTAATGTCAGAGAGCTAATATGATTGGATTCAAAATAGAGTAGACAGTAATTCTAAGCTCTATGTCTAATCGGAACATTAGTTGATGAAATGATTGAATTATGTGGAAAAATCATGCATGGAAAGATTAGTCAAAATCACTTTGACATTCCTAAATATTTGGGTGGTCATGATGTCTTGCTAGACGCCAATCTTGATCTATGATTATGAATTGTTTAATTAGAGAATTAAGATAAATTAAAAGAATTTTAATTTATCTAATTCTAATTATGAATTAGAATTAGAATTTATAGTCATTGTCGACATATTTGGGAACCTAATGGGTCTCACATATAGAATGGGTTGAAGAGAGCAAAGTTAATTTAATCAAGTTGGACTT
>JANZXV010000001.1:6794112-6804953 GCA_027576455.1 Erythroxylum roigii | reverse complement strand
AACCAATCACAAAATGCAATAATTATTTAACGTGGCAAAAACTCCTTCGGTGTGAAGGATAAAAACCACGGGACCTCTCTCGGTCCAAACAAATGAAATTCACTATCACAAATACTGTCTTACAGAGATCAACAGCCACAATAATCCAGAAATCAAGGCTCAATCTCATATAGCCACAACTCAAAGTAGAGAACTACACTAAAAGAGCAATCACAACAAAAGCTTCTGTTCTAACAAATTCTGGAAAATTTCCAGCCGTCCAAATCCGATTTTCACCGTTCAAAAAAAAATAACAATGAGTAAGGAACATGCTCACCAAAATTCAGCCCGATCAGACAAAGAATAGTAGACGAAAAATAGAATATGGTGAAGCTCGTCAATTCTAGAAACACCTTGAGACCAGTCCACTTTTGGATCCAAAAACTCAACCTCCAGACATCGAAAACAAATCTCCACTATTCAGAATGGAGAACAATATGTCTAGAAACTGTAAACCAAAAATGAGACCGATCCAACGGTGAACGACTTCCCAGATGTTGGAAATGTAAAACAGGTCGGATGAAAAACTCTCCTTTGTGAAAGATGAAGGAAGAACAAAGTCTCTCTCTTTTCTCACTCTTTTCTCCCTCTTGGCTGCTGCTGAAAATTTTTGTTTGGTTTTTAAATGACAATACAACAATTAACCCTAAAGGGTTAAAAAGAAAAATAAGCTTTAACAAATTTATGGGTTTTACCACATAGGAGGGAACCCAAACCCAACAAAAGTGTAGAGACTTTAGCATTATGTGAGCTTTAATTTTAGTTTCTAACAAGCCAACTATGCAAGGATTTTTTTCCAAAACGACATCTCTAATCATAGCCTTTTCTTAGGGAGATTAAGCCCTCGGATATTTCAAATAAGCATCATTAGGGAGGCGTGTCCCCTCTAGGATTTGTCTGGTTCCTCTGGCGAGCTAATTTGCGCTTGGAACTACTACTAGGTTTCGACAACAATGTAAGAAAATCTCTAGGATCCTCTCGAGTGACTATAGTAATGGACAATGGTGTGTTGGTAGCATCACCTTCTGAGGGTTTGGTAGAGAGATCAACAATGGTGTGAGTATGTTGGTCATCTAGTGAAGAAGTCTCCACCAACAGAGCAGCTGGGGTCGACTGCTCAAACTGAATTGAGCTAGTGGTGAAAGTATCCACAAAATGGCTAGTTTTGAGAGCTTCGGAATTACCAAGGGGAGACACAGATGCTCCAGGATAGGACGATAAGTTAGGTTTTTGGGACTAAAACTGAGATGGCAAGCCTAAATTCCCAGCAGCATTAACATGAGGGGAGGCAAGCAGTTCATCATGCCAATCTGTTTTGAAGGTTCGGCCAGTGGGCAGTGGCCTTCCATTGCTTATGGATGGTAGTCGATTTCCAGGGGTATGAAATAAGAATCTCAACTCGTTGAAATTCACCAAATTCATCAAGCTTGTACAAGGGAAGTGTGTCAGGCAGAGGAGAATGTTTATCCACTTCAATACAAATTTTTGCATAGCTTATCCGTTCCCTATGGGCAGTGTAAGAATCCATACAGATCGGTTTTCCAAGGGAGCTGGCTATATAACTAAGACCATGAAGGGTCCAAAACTCAATGGGAATGTTACGAAATTACACCCAGGGGGAATTTATCGCCCTCAACCAACTCCACCTATCCAAAGGGCATGGAAAACCTAGATTTCATAAAAGGACCAATGACCTAATATTTACGTGAATTTTCCATAGAAATTGTCCATAGAGAAACTTTTACTCTAATATATTCTTGAAAAATGATCTCATATGGTTGTCTTGGTAGAGAGAATTCAATGCTTATAGAGACCAATAGGAACATAAAAGTTCTTCAAACTTCACTAACTAATATTACCAATCTTTCAAACCTCAATTGCCATAGAAAAATAAGAGCAAGAAACTCTACCTTTCGAACCAAAACTAATGTTGAATGTCACAACAAAAAATTGAAACCCTAATTCAAATCCTAATCAAAACAAAACAAATCTTAATAAAATTGAACCCCTAATTTAAAGCTCTTATTGAAAACAATCTATCAAAATAAAATTGAACCCCTAATTTAAAACCCTATTTAAAGCTCTTATTGAAAACAATCTATCAATGACTATAACTGTCAACTGAAAATAAACGAATTACAAGCCTTTTAAAAAAACTCAGAATTAGGGTTATTTAACTTACTAAAATGTAGAAAAATTGTAATCTTTCCTTCTTTTTAGTGGTTGTGATTGTTCAGCAATGAATGCATGTAACGTCTTCAACCTCCTTTGACTATAATTTTGTTTCCAGCCACAAGAAATCCATGTGACATCCTATAGCGATCAAGGAAAATGCCATCATCATGAACTTACACTGCTTTGTTCTTTATATGGTAGAACCGTGCCATGTAAATAGATTCGAAATTTAGCTACTGATAGCAAGGAGGTCGGATGTTAGAAAACTTAAAACCATAAGGAATTGAATTGATAAAAGTCCAAACTACAAAAGGGCCAATATATTTAATTTATGATTTTTTTTCATATGAAAGTTAATATGCTATTCTAAAGATTTTCTTTGACGCTAAACTATTGTTTCTTCATATAGAAAGCTATTCTAAAGGTACCTTGTACTATTATGTACCTAACATTATTTTGTACCAAGGAATATGGAATTCCCATAAATTAATCATGCTTGCAAATATAACATTAGCCGTCATTTTACTAAGATTGAGGTGACCCATTCACAACTACCCCTTTTTACACTACACGTGTTTCTTAATTGATATAACCACCACCCACGTTTTACACAAATATAGCTGGCTTTTAGTTGGTATAACCACCACCCATAGTTTTATACGAGTACATACGGGAAACGCGAACGATAAAAACGTTTTCAATGGAATAAACAACAATACATAAAAGTGAAACTGAAACAATAACATGAAATGTATTGTTGAAGAAATAGGTTATCGAACACCTAGTCTTCAGTCTTAGACATGGAACAAAAATGGAAGGGCTAAATCAGACACCATGGCCATAGGAAGCCTTATTCCAAACTAACACTACTAAAGCATGCGTCCAGACCAAAACTCCAACTAGGGGTTTACCACGCCAAGTTTTTCTTTAAACTATTATCCAATACTAGCAACAAGTCATAAACAGAGCAACAGTAAAGAACAACTAAAAGCAACAGCGAGGCTCCAAATCCATGTAGAATACCAACAATAATGTCCAAGCTAGTCTTGTCTGATATCTTTTATCTCCAATCTCCATGGTCTCCTCTAAAAAGGGGACACCGAAGTCAATCTACAGAGCATAGGACAAGCAAATCCTCCAGTTAAATCAAGCTACACAAAGCTTCCATGCAAAAGGCAAATACGTATTTGAAGAACGCATCTGGAAAAGTTTATGCTCAATTAAAACATGCAACTAGTTGGTTTTACTTGAAAGATCATATCTTCTCCCATATTTCAATATTTGCATGCACTGTAAACCAGACATCATAATGAAGCGTTCATCTCTCAATAAACGATTTCGGCTTGACATATGCATCAAACTGACATTTCGCAGTATGAGTTAGATTCTGAATGGATTAACCTTAGTTGATCCTTGTAGCCATGGATGACTAAAATCGAAGTCTTAGTAAAATAATTCAATTAAAATGGTTTAGTAAGGATGTTGTATCCGTACCATTGGTTAAGGGATAAGGATAAATGTTTTCGCCCTGATTATAGAAGAATTAGGAGAATGTTGCAATTAGATGAACATTTTAACTTTCTTAATCTTCATCAGTACCTCTTGCCCCAAAGTTCACACAAATCCCAACTCTCTCTTCTCGGCTCAATTCTTCAAAATACATTTTCAGGAACTACAAGACACATCAAGCTGCTATTTTCGTCAAAGGAGACGGAATCAGAAGAAGATAAAAGAAGATACAATGTACCTCTCATTGCGTTTTTCCACAAATCTTTGCAGTGACTTTCGACGTGCAATTGGCAGATCTGCACAATCCACCCGACGTAATTAGCGCAATGGTAGACAAACCAAATTGAAACTAGTTGGACTGAAATAAATGACGCACAAAACCGAAAAGATAAAGAAGTGCAAACCTCCATTAGTAGTCTCTAGCACCTTTTTCTCATCAGCTGTTTCACAACCTTTGGAGACTCCCTTCTCCGCAAGTTTCATAATTGTTTCAGCCTAGGCCATTGTGCAACCAAGAAAAGTAAAGGACTTGTAATTTGGAAATATTGTGGGGAATACAAGAACAGATGGCAACTCTGCTAGAGAAAGTTGATGGCTTAACAAACCTTGTCCTGAGACACATCGTAAACTGCAACAGTGCCATTGTAGAAAATCGTTAATGGGGCTGTTTCTGAAGAATTCTCGGTCGAGGCCCTGAACAGCGCAATAAAAATGTGATCAGAAAGTGTTATAAATTTCAGGAAGGGAGACGATTTGTATATAGGAGCTATCTATATGTACCTGGGAACAAGGGAAAATGCTTCCTTTGGAGAAGAGGGTACCGGGATTGGCTTGTTGGAGTTAAAATGTTTGGTGCTTTCTGGAGACAAAGGGTGGCTAATGGCGGAGACAATGACGGACTTGAGAAGTTCAGGCTTGATTTTGGAAATGGCACTTTGAATATCTGATAGAACATTTCGTGAACAAAAACATCATTGCGAAAATGAACAGAAGAGCAAGAAAACAAACCCCGAAAGCTTCTCTGGCGAGGAAGGCATCTGGGGAAAGGAGACATGGAAGAGCAACCCTTGTCCACGCCAAAGAAATCTAGCTCAACAGTTGCTCGAGACATGGTTCTTAGTGTTGTTGTGATAGCAGTAGAGAAAGCATCGGGTGTCTTAGTATAAAAGGGCGGGAGGAACAGGTGATGACGATGACGGAGGTTAAGTATAGTTGGAGCTGCACGAGTTGCCCGCGGTTTGGGATTTGAGAAATCTTTTTTCTTTTAATTATTTGAAAAACTGGGTGCTTAATTTTCGGCTCTCACGATCACGTCTAGTCTTCTATTCTACCACGAGGCCTAAGCAAAGCTGAAAGGGAGGAGGCGGTCCAGTTTTGTGCTTTTCATTAGGTGGCTTCCGTCTTTATCATTTTACATTTGATTCTTTCTAATACATAGGTATTTATCATATCTCTGAACATTCATTTTTTAAAAATACCCAGTTGTAATTGCTAATTAGCTACATATCTATGGGAAAGGAATAAACGAAGGAGCACGTGACTGAAATCAAAAGATGTAGCTATACCCACATGCTTAAATTTTACAAGCTTTTGATTTAGTAAACAAAACGGAGTCATCATTTGTCGGCAAGTTTATCTAAGACTGCCACTATTAATATTATAGGCTTAATTATTAAAAAAATTTACTTTTTTTTTTAAAAATTAATTATAGTCTAAAATTTAAAAGTCTAAACTTTTAATATTTTTATTTTAGCCTAATGTTATCTATTGTTTTCTCGATACCATCAATTCTTTATTTTCTGTTTTTTTTTTTCTGACGTACCAAACTACTATTACATTACAACATACTGTAATAATAAGTTCTTCATTTATAGTTCATTTTCCTAATATTTTTAGTGTGAGGGCGTCAGAATTATATAATCTAAAAATCGAATGGCGAAGAAGTAAACTGAAATCAAAGCGCATGGTCGCTGGGACTGCGCTATTTGATTTAGATTATTTTTAAACAACGACGTTATTTTAATTATGTAATTAAACTAAATTGTTTCATTAATTTTTTTGTTGTGTTAATTTTAATTGACATGTATTAATAATAATTAAGGTTTCTGAAACACGTGATAAACCACATCAGCAAACTTAACGAAAGCACTAACGTCATGTTAGAATTAAAAAAATTAAAAATTTGAGCATTTTATTGTTGTTTTTTTTGAAATTTAGGCTAGAATTGAAAAGAATTAAAAATTTAAGCATTTTATTGCTACTTTTTAAAATTCGAGTTATAATTAAAAAATTGATGAAAATTTGAGCTTTTTTTGTAATTAATCTTAATATTATATTATTTACTTAAAATCTTTTTCTTAATTAGATATTCAAATGACGCCCTAAAACAAAGTTAATATAGGCGTGAAATTTTGAATATAAAAACGTGAAAATTATCTATAATATTACGTTACACTTTAACATTTTTGAAATACTCGTAACGCTATATTTTATAACTTAATTGAGTTTTTTACAATTTTAATATAAGTCATAAAACTTTGTTGTATTAGACAATTTAGATATATCAAATACTAATCTTAAAAATAATTTTTTAAACAATTGTTAATGGTAGGCAGTTCAACAAGAAGTCGGATTTAGAACATCTATGACGTAGTGGTCAATATTCTTATTTTGTTTCTAAACTCTACTAGATGACATAATTAAATAATTAAAAGGACTAAGTACCGAAATCATTTTTAAACAAAAATATAACTAAATACCAATAACAACTTCAAATTCTTTCTAATTAACCTAAAAGTATTTGTAAACTGTTTCCAACTTTTTTTTTCGAAAGTTAATTAGGTATTTTATTCATAATATGTACAATACATGGATGCACCACATCTAGTTAATACAAAAGGACTAGATTGGTTTAGTTTACAAAGTCAAATGACCTAGAAAAAAGACATCAACAGTTCCTAGTATCAGGCATACATAATATCTTATACCATAGACCATCTCCGTTTCATGTTAGCAGATAAATTACTTGTTATCCCTCTCACTAGGAAGGTCAATCTACTATGGAGAACAATTTCTTGGAAACCTCTGCTGAGCTTTGGTTTTGTTGTCTGAATGTCCTGTAGTTCCCTTCTTCTTCTTCTTTTTTCCAGATGTTGTAAATCATAGTGCTCCAACTGATCTTGATTGCTTTGTAATCTGCTTGATTCGATAGTTTTAGACTACCTAACCAGCCGATAGTTTCCTCCCAAGAAGAGTCCGAACTGGTGATGATTAGCAAGGCCTGTAGTCGTGCTCAAATCTCCTTGGTGAAGCTACATCTGAACAGCAAATGTTGCTAACTTTCCAAATCTACTCTGCATAGTTCATAGCTCGCTGAGTTGATTGGGAACTTTAGTATATCTTTTGTGAGCAATCCCTAATTCATGCCCAGCCAATAGATAAATGCATGAGCTGGTCTGGGTCTAACCTACCCTTGAATTTTGGTCTTTCTGCGACGTGGTCTTGCAAGCATTGGTTTTGAACAACCTAGAGTTATCAGCTATCCAGTAAATTGTATCCTCCTCACCTTCCTGACATCTTGGCATTTGATTCAGTATCATGCTCTAGCTTCTGCTACTAAAATATGGCAAAACCTATTGATTGCCTCTTATAAACTTGCTTATGTTAGTCTCATTATCCACAAGCATTCTCATTCGTTGTAATTCACTCACTTTGTATAGAGGATCCACACAATGCCAATTATCGAACCAAAAAGAAGTGTTTTCACCATTTTCAAATTTATGAACCACTAAAATTTGGATCCACAACCTAGTTCCTAAGATCTCCTTTAGAATCCCTGACATGTTTTGCTTGAGTTTCAATGGCCAAATGCTACTGTTTTTGATGAATGTACTATGGATCCATTTAACCCAAAGGCCATCTTTCTTGCTACATAAACACCACAAGCTTTTGTCCAAACTAACCTTACTAAGTAGTCTTGGTGAACATATCCCAAGTACAACCTATTCTTTTGGTCTATAGACTTTGCTCCAACTCAATTTTGCTTTGCTTCTATCCTCACTCATCCCATGCCACAAATAATCCCTAATCTTTCTATCAATTTCTGTAAGTATACTCTTCGGTAGACATATATGATTAATCTAGTAGTTTTTGAGCTGAGTCAATATAGACTGAATGAGCTGAAGTCTTCCCCTATAACTTAAGAACCTATTTCTCCGTTGACTGATTCTGGCTTTTATGTTTTCCAGCAAGGGTTTGAAGTGCCCTGCATTGATCTTCTTTTGGGATATTGGCACTTTGAGGTATTTAAGGGGTAAGCTCCCTTTTGTCAACCTCATATCTATGGCCTCTAAGGCCTCATCTCTGTTAGATTTACAAGATAAGTAGAATGAGTTTTTTAGAGGATTGCTTCTCAAATTAGAAATCTCTTAAAATTCCTTCATAGTTTACATTTAGATATTAATTGAGTGTTTGTCAGCCCTGCAAACCAATAAAATATCATCAGTAAAAGCAAGGTAGGTGAACTTCATTCTCTTACATCTATGATGATACTGGAATTCAGGTTTCGTTCTTGTGTTCCTTACAAGAAAAATAGACAAGGCTTCTATTTAGAGTACAAATAGATAAGGGATAATGGATCTATTGCCTTAAACCCCTTCTAGCTTTGATAAGTCTTGTGGTTCTCCATTAACTAATATACCTAAAGTTGCAATTATTACACATTCTTCTATCCACTCTCTAAACAATGCTAGATATCCTACTGGGTTCAGTATGCTGAAGAGAAAGCTCAAATTAATAGAATCATAGGCCTTTGCTAAATCCATCTTTATTGTACAGTTCCTTCTTTTTTTTTTAGAGTTATAACCTTCTAGTAACTCCTGCCAAAGAAGTATGTTTGTAGTCACTAACCTCCCTCTCAAGAAAGCATTATGCTCCTAACTAATAATCTCTCCTAGACTCCTTTTGAGCCTATTGCCAGGATCTTTGTAACCGTTTTGTAGAGAAAGTTGCAACAGGCAATATGTCTGAAGTGCTTTAGTTTTGTATCATTGCCTTGTTTTGGAACAAGACGCACAAAGGTCTTATTCCAATCCTTTAATAGAGTTTTGTGTTGAAAAAACTCTTGTACTGCTTCTACCATTACATATCCCATAATGTCCTAATTCTTTTGAAAAAAAATACATTATAAGCATCTGATCCTGGAGCTTTGTCAAGATTCTGGGAGAAGATAGCCTCTCTGATCTCATCCTTTGTTACTCCTCTCACTAATTCCTCCCTGTTTAGGTCACTCACCTTCCTAAAACTAGCTAGGACCTTATGTGGAATCTCCTTGACTCTAGTTTCAATGCCATATTGTTCAGTTAAGTATTCAAAAGTGAGACTCGTTTTACTCTCCTAGTTTTAATACTTCAATCTAGCTTCATCTTCTAACATCTTAATTGCATTTCTATTTCTTCTTGCAGTGATGGAGCCTACGAAGAATCTAGTACATCTTTGCCCCTCCTTCAACCATGTAATTCTTGATTTTTGTCTCAACATTGTATTAGTGTTTACTAGTATTTGGTTATACCGAGTAACCAATTCAGCTTCCTTGTTCCTTAACTAAATATCACCTGGTCTGGTTAATAAGCTTTTCTAACATATCTTCAGGTCCTCCATTGCTTTGTCTATTGCAACCTGCTTTAGATTTTATGAATCCATGCATAGTTGCTTCAGTTGCCCTCTCAAGCCCTTTAGCTTCTCACTCAACTTGTAACTTTTTGAGCCGAGAATCCCAACTTCCATCCCCTACCTAAGTATCTCTCTAAAGATCCGATGATCCGTCAAATGGTTGAATATCCTAAAAGGTGCACCCCTTTTCCATTCTCTATTCAACAAATCCACAAGTACTAGACTGTGATCTGATAAATTTGGTTCTTCAAACGTAGTATTGCTTAGGGGGTACTGCTCTGGCCATTCTCCATTCTCTATACATCTATCAAGCCTTCTCATCAGAACTGATTCACCGTTTTGCTTGTTATTCCAAGTGAATTCAAGTCCATGCTACTTTAGATCAGTCAACCTAGATTTCTTCACCAGCTCCTACAGCTCTCAACAATCTACTTGCTTCCAGTGCCTTGCACCCTTAGTTTCAGTCAACTTAAGGGTGCAATTAAAATCTCCTAGTTACGTCTATGTTTTCTTAATGAAGCTACTTATCCTTTCTAACTCAATCCATACTCCTTACCTTAAAATTTGTAGTTTGCTATATATAACATTGATACTGCTACCCCCTTGCCAGTTTCTTTTAGTCAAATGTCACAATGGATGAATTGATCAGTCTTAAAAATATTCACCACTTTTATCTTCTAAGGATTATACCTGATAACTACTCTTCCATTCACATGATGGCCATGGTTAGTAAGCACCTTCCATTCCCTACCTAGAAAATGGTGGGGTCAGTCACTTTGGGCGATCCACCTTGAGCATAACGGTTGAGGTGTCCAACTAAAAGACATTAAAGAAGCGCTAAATGGGAGGCACCTTATATAATTTCTGTTTTATTTTTCAATCATTTGTTTGTTATTCCTTTTTAGTGAAACTCAACTTAATCTATTTGCTTTGTGTGCACAAGCCTACTTTTCAATCTCTTCTATTTGTCTTCCTCATAGCTATTATCCACTCCTCAATGTAGTACCCCATGATTATTGCCATGCTTCACACCGTATCGATGCAGCCACCACCCACTCTTTCGTATCATATTTCTATCCCTCTTCTTTTTATTATTTTTAATGCTTGTCGTTTAATGTATTTTAGTTTTAATGCTTGTCCTTGTTCATGTTATTTTGTGTTTTAGAACCCTCGTTTACTTTTTTGTATCACATTAGAAACAATATGATATTTAAGTGTATGTGTGTGTGTAGGAGGGGGGTATTAGTTAAAAAATAAAAATAAAAAAATTAATTTTGTGATTGTGTGTTTGTTTTTTCCCATTTAATAGTTAGCAATGCATGGTTATTAAATGAATTCGATCTAGATTAGAAATGCATAATATGAGTGAATGAGTATACTTATATGCTTAAGCTGACTGACTTGGATTTCGATTAAAAGGACATTAGCTTATTGTGAAAGATGAATAA
>JANZXV010000001.1:6755842-6778236 GCA_027576455.1 Erythroxylum roigii | reverse complement strand
AAATAAAATTGTAAAATTTTATAATATTTATATCTTATTACTTATATCAAAAGGTACAAACAATTTTTAATATTAAACGATAATTCATTTTATTAATAATATAATAAAAATTAATAAAATGCTTAAATTTCTTTCATGTTAAACTAATGGATGTTCTTTATAAGGGTTAAAAGTATGCCCATTTTTACTTCATTTTGTTCTTTATAAAAATTAAAAATGAGTCATATTTTACGAATTGCAAGCGCAAAATGCAGCAATTTAAAGATTTTCCACGCATTTATTTTCTAACAATTATAAATCATAAATAAAAATATATTAAATTTTGATCAGAATAAAAATTTTATTTAACTCTAATTTATTAATTCATTAAATGATTTATTATTCTTTACTAAGAATATTTAACAAAATACTAAGATATATGATATTTATATTTTTATAATTATTTTAAAATATGTCCTCATAAGTCATTTTATATATAAGCAGTTAATATTAAACAGCTAATTTTACCAAACATTTCTAACAAACAGCTAATGAAATCCGCTGGTCAAATCAGCTGATAGAATCAGCTATCTGTTAACAGCTGATAGAATCAGCTAACAGCTAATGCAATCAGCTGATTGCCAAAAAAGGCCATTGCCTATTCCAAAGAACCAAAAGTCGCGATATTACTCCTCCTGCGTACACCCTTGCCACTCAGCCGAGCGATTTTAGTTGCGCCGATAACAATGCAAAACTAAAGTAGCACCAAAATTACATGAACAGGAGAAAATGTGGTGGAATAAAAAAAGTAAATTAATAACCCATCTGTCACAGATTTCATGCTCACTCCACTAAGAAAACCGCACAAATGAAGAAGAAAGATGATAATCAGAATAAGAAAAAAGATGATCGGAACTCAAGGCAAGCCATTAAAAGATCTATCAAAGTGGAGAAGCTGACCATTGCATTTGGGACAGTCTTCTACTTGTTTTGGGACCATAAAGTACATGAGACAGCTCTTGCAACCAGCCACAATCAAGACATGATCTTTTTTATCTAACCTGTAAGGCTCTCTTGTGGAAGAGGGAGAGGACTCTGATGACGACTCCTCACTGTCGTATGAGCTGTCATCTTGTGAATAGAAATCCCCATTGTCTTCTTGTGTTATCCTCGGGTCGTCTTTGGCTTTCAAGCCATTTCTCCAGTTTATGTAGTAAATCTCCCCTGTCTGCCAATACACACAACTCCATATAAGCTACCAGACAAATCTGCCATTTTTAGCAGCCACTGGAAATAGTTTTACCCTAGAGGAACAAGCAATGACTATTATTATCCTGGAAAACAAATTTCTTTCAGTTCCATATCTACAAAGAAAGAGGCAACGACTCTTTGCTTTCTTTTTCTTTGACAAAATTTACTCTTTAACAACAGACAACACAAGTTGAAACAAACCCATGAAAGTATAAAGAAACTGCTTTCCTCTGTTTCCATAGTTCTTAACGACTCCAATTACAATGGAAAGGAAAATGATTACATCTTTGATCAAACCCAGACACAAATTTTCATCTACAACTGTAAAAATTGAAAGAAACAAAAAGGAAGTTCTGTTTGAGGTTTCTGTGGTGGGCATGTCAGTTCTTATATCTTAAGGTACGGGAGGGAGAACTATATAGAGAGCAGCAAACATTGATTACAAGGCAGTAAAGGAACGACAATAAAAGAAAAAAAAAAGGTTAAGAAATCCATGCATTAAATGCAACTGTAAACATAAGACTAAGGGACTCAATAAAATCTGAAAGTCACCGTCGGAGTGATCCCTTATTAATAACAACAATACCAACAGACCTTCAAATCAAGGCATTGCTCCCAGTGGTAAGGAAGAGAAAGATGCGAATTAAGCTCGAGGGTGGTGTCAGAGTTTGGTGCTCGAATGTGCTCAGCTGGTAACGACGCATCTACATCATCGGAGCTCGACGACCTCTCCGTAACCGAACCTCCCAAAACACCGCTATTTCGGTGGTTGTTTAGAGAACAGTTCTGGAGAGACCTCTCCAGAGATGCAGTTATGGTGGCCATGTTTGAACCTGACATCTACAGTCTACTAACACCCTCCTTCCCTAACATCCATCCACAACATTTAGAAAGATCAATACTTTAGTCCTAAGCACAGGAGATGAAGGAGAAGGATTAAAAGAGAGAGAGGAGTGAAGATTGGGTCAGCAATAGAGTAAGTGAATGCGTGAGAAGTTTGTGAGACGCGCGTGGGAATAATGCAGAGAAACCTGAGTGGGCCCCAAGAACTGTTGGAGCAGAGAATCACTGCGGGATTCAGTTTGTCTCGCATCCACAAATGAAGCTATGTATGTATCATGGATGTATAGAAAGTGGAGATCAAGTAGAAACGCGATTGCCCAAGGGAATGCGATATTTTACTCAAACGCTATTCCTTTGAGTAAGATACTCCGTCTTCTGCCCGCTGGGATGTCCGTATTACTTACCCTTTTCTATATTTCCCTTTCGAAAATGCGAAGTTTTGTTATAATAGACACGCACACGCTTACAGCTAATATAAAATTTTGTCAAAACCTCTTCCCCGCAGAGTTTGGTGAAAGGGAAACATCCGTTAGTGGCGTCATCGTACATCTCTTGCTTTTTTGCATATTTGTTTAGTTCAAGGGTGGAGCTGCCAGTATTCTACCAGACACACCTGCTTGCACGCCACTAATTATGGAAAAGCTTTAGTATTTGCACTCATTTACATGCTCCTTTCCTAGTTGAAATGTATGCCTTATCATGAAATAAAAGATTAATTAATAAAAGGCATATTAATGATAGGTCTATTTGAACTTAGCAACTTTATGCCTGCAAATTTCTTAGTTTAAGTTTTATGATTCATCACACATCTAACGTCAAAATGTGCCTTACAATTGGTTTTGTCCTTTTTTTTCGTGGTTACAAAGGAAAAAAACAAAGACTAACTCCTAGAGATGAATCCTCCGCGAAGGGATCTCAGATAAAGGGTTCCTTGCACGTCTCGATTAAGTGCATCCAAAAGACATCAGGACGGCTCCCAAAGAATATGCAATCTCGACGGTGAAGCCGAAGCGAGATATGTCAAGTGATTCGCACACTGGTTACCTTCGCGAGGCGTATGCTCAACGAAGGTGATGTAGCCACTAGTGGGGAGGATTCTCATCAAAGTAGAGGGATATTAAACGTGAATTTGTGGATCACCAATTAGTTGCGGCAAAATTGATACTTGAAATGATTAATCTATTGTTATTTTGTGGACAATAAATAAATTGGTTGATATAGGTAGAATATTGGCTGTAAGAAGAGTATTTATTATAATGGTGGATAGTCTGGTTGGTTAACCGCTTATAAAAACATAATCAATGTAAACTATTTGGATCATGGTTGGAAAAGCAAGCCTTATATAAGTATAATTAGGCTTTAACAATCAATTATTCCATCCTAATGCAAAGATCCAGAAACTTATAACTCAAAGATGACGATAGAAATTCTATCTTTTTCTATAAATTTGTCCTTTCTAGGAGAAATATTAACAAGATTACTTCCCTCAGGTTGGAGATTGGCTCTATGCCAAACTCTTAAGAAGCAATCATGTAGGAAGCCTTCTAATTCCATGGGTTCCTATATAAGTAGCATCTCTTCTATCTAACTCATAAACTCTATCATCAAAGATAAAGTCTCTACTTAAGAAGTTATCTTCTTAGCTAGACCTTTTGATAAACATGATATAAATGCAACTCTTTTTGCCTTTAACCCTAATAAAGCTAAGGCAAAATGTTATGAATGCTTTTTTCTTCCAAAAAATGTGACACCACACCAAAATTTTGATTAAAAAGTAGTAATTGACTTCTTTCATAATGAAAGAATGTTAAGGGAGCTTAATAAAATTTTCATTTGCCTCATTCCTAAGCTATCAGCCCCTCACTCCCTCAAGAATTTCAGGACCATTTCTTATTACAACACTAAAGTCATTTCTTAAAGTTTCACTTGCCGGTACTCGTATTGATCTATCTTAAAGAGCATTTATAAAGGGCAAGAATACTAGGTAAAATATCTTACTCACTCAAAAGTTATTCAAGAACTATAATAGGAAGAGTTATTGTAAGAATTATGTAATAAAAATAGAATTCCATAAGGCTTTTGACTTCATTGATTAGAAATACGTTAAGAGATTGCAATGCATAACTGCAATCTCTTATGACATTTGGTTAATGAAGAGCCCTTAAGGATTATTAAACGAGTTAGAGGATTAAGGAAAGAGGATCTTTTATCTACTTACCTCTTCACACTTAGTATGGAGGTGCTTGTAAGAATGATTAAAATAGCGATCAACCAGTAGCAAGGCTTTAAATATCATTCAAAATGTAGACTATTGGGGATTTGTAGCATAAATTGTACATATGACTACTTTTTTTTTCTACAGTATATTCCAACTCCACAAGTGTTCTAATGTCTGCATTGAACACATTCTATCTAATGTCAGGTGTCTTTCTTAACAAGAATAAATGTTAATCGATATTATCAGAGAGTACTGAACAATCAGCTAGATATTTTCTTCCCTATAAATATCATCAAGACTATTGAGAAGATCATAAGAGCCTGTCTTTGGATAAGTGATTCAACCAAGTGTGCTTGGGTAGAAGTCAAATCGAAAGAGCTTTGCTTATCTAAGGATGAGGGAGGCCTTGGACTTTTGTCTATTAGAATCACCGAAAGATTCTTATGATTAAGAGAATTTAGAGGTTACTCATGGCCAAAAGGCCTTTTGAGTAAGATGAATACATGCACATTATGGTTGAAATGCTAGTTTCCAGTCCATTGAATTAAAGTATGACTCCTCTTAGATTATTATGCAAATACTCAAACTAGGGGAGGCAGTAATATTGGAATTCTAACATAAACTTTGCAATGGACACTCCTCACTTTTCTAGTATGACAGCTAGTATATCCAGTGACTGACCCTTGTAAGAACTTGATAATCAGCTAAGATGTTTGATTTGTATTGAGATGCTAAATATATAAACAGCAAGTACAATGAGAGTTTTACAAAAGAAGGAATACATAAATACAAACAAATTAATTTGAAATTTACTCAATCCCTAATATCAAGGAAGATGAGTTGTTGCATGATCCGAGGCTGCCATCATGGAGTGGATTCCTCAACAACCCTTACGTAGACTCGATGAACTAAACTTTCTAAGAAGAGACATTTCAAATTTGGCTACAATTGAAGAAGGGTTCAACATAGCTTTATGGATCTCTAAACTGCCTAGTTCCTCTATAATCAACTTTAAATCGTAGAAGAGAAGATTGCATTCTTTGGTGTATGAATTCATCTAGAAAATTTACTATTGATTCATACAGGCTGCTTATTAGGGACCATACTTTCGAAGTAAGATGGCATAAAATAGTGTGTTTCAATTAAGTATGGCCTAAAGTTTCTTTTACCCTTTAGTTAGATATACAAGGAAGGCTAAACATCCTGGATCAATTGAACGTGTTCCTTAGCCATCCAATATTTGCATATTTTGCACTCATAACTAGGATATAGTGGAGCACATGTTTTTTGGTGACCTATTACTTCATTTATCTGGTATAAAATTTAATGCCTATGCAACATTGTGGCTCCCAACTTTAATTGGCAAGAGCTAATCCAGAGATGGCTTCATTGCCTATAAAATATCTCTAAGTACTATGCCTAAGCAAGGAAAATCATTTATCTGGTATAGAATTTAATGCATATTCATGTTTAAGTTCCCTTTTGGCAAAATCTAATCATATCCGGAAGAAACAATTGTCAATTCCTCTTGCTCATCTTAGGTCCCTTAGGTATTGTTGCTAAAGTGGGGTTTCTAACAGAATTTGGTGATTTGATGCCAGAGGAATTACCACCTGAGTTGCCACCTTTACGGGATATTCAACATCAAATTGATCTGATTCCTGGTGCTAGTCTGCCTAATCTATCTCACTACAGAATGAGCCCTAAGGAAAGCGAAATTTTGAAGGAGAAGGTAGAGGATTTGCTACAAAAAGACTATATCCAAGAAAGTCTAAGTCCATGTGTCGTTGCAGAGAAGATGGCAAACGATTGGCAGGCTGTTCATGCTGAGGTTAAGCAGAAATTAAAAGAGTCTAATGCAAAGTATAAGAAGGCAACTGATCGGCATCGCAGGAAGCCGATTTTTGCTATTGGCAATGAGGTCATGGTATTTCTGCGGAGAGAAAGGTTTCCGGTGGGCGTTTATAGCAAGCTACAGTCGAAGAAGTATGGTCCGTACCAGGTTCTAAAGAAGATCAATGACAATGCTTATGTTGTGGACTTCCTGATAGTATGGGAATCTCCAAGACATTTAATGTGGCGGACATCTACAAGTACTACCCATCCGATGAGCCGTTATATCCTGATGATACTGTTAACTCGAGGTCGAGTTTTTCTCAAGTGGAGGAGATTGACAAGGAACGTGTTGCAGATGATTTCCAAGAATTGGTTGCGCGCCAAAAGTCCAAACGAAAGTGTTCGCAGATTTGATGGGCTTTAAATAGTCAACAATTTTTTTTAGTCAAACTCTATTGTTTTAATTATTTGTGTTTTAGGGTTTGAGACCTATTTAAACTCTTTTCTACATTATTTTGGGGACTTTTTGGAAAAAAAAAATTCATATTAGAAATTTTCTCAATTGAATTCAAGTTTCGGATTGAAACTTGTGTATTTACGCTTTACTCGTTGCGTTATCTGCACTGCTTTGAAGGACAAGAAGGATCTTTACTCTTTAGAATTATTTGCAATCGTAATGAATTGAGTTGAAACGAGGTTATGCTGAACTCTATGCTCCAAATATAGCTTAGATTGTTTTTTCCCCTTCAGCTTTCTAGGCTTAGTACTTCATAATTGTTAGCTATGAGTTATGCTTAAACTCAACTAGTTTTCTAATTTGTAACATGCACTTTTATTCCTTATTAAATTACTTTACTTCTATAATAATATATGATATATTATTTTTATATAAAATTTATTTATATGAATAAATTTTGCAGTCAGAGAAGCTCACGCGACGATGCCCCAACACCTCAATTTGCCGTCCTAACCTATAATGTTAGTTGGTCAGCTCAAGATCAAACCAAATCGGTGGAGGAATTAAGTTAATGTCATTCCAATTAAAAACTGGCCTACTTTGAAACAAACCAAGTAAGAAGAGCATTTAAAATGCTTGCAACAAGAAGTGATGTGTCATCCTTTTGCCTTTCCGATATTAATCCCTTACTTCAACTGCTGCTCCGCAATAATTGCGTTTTAGTGGACCCAAATCTGCATCACCACCATCCATTTCCTTTAATCCAACGGGGACTGTCGATTTAAGTAGTAATACTGACTAGTCGAGGATATTTCTTTTGCTTGGGACGGGACTTTCCCAGCAAGTTCCATAGCCGATCTACCGATTCAAAACTGTCTCTATCCCCACGTTTCTTATGTGCTTTTATCCTCTCTTCCCACTCCAATATTAACTCTAAAACGTTAAACACTGTCCTTCATTTACTCTCACTGTAAAAGCCTCTCTTCGCCATTTCTATTGCCTACCCCTATCTTACTCTTGCTTGGATTCCCGTTCCCCATTCCGCTTTTGATCCATTTTATCCAACTGGGTCTGCTTCTTTAAGCTTGATAAACATGGTAAGCCCTGAGACAGAGAGAAAGGAATGCTTGCCCTGTGATTTCTGCAATGACCAGATTGCGGTGCTTTACTGCAGAGCAGACTCCGCAAAGCTGTGTCTTTTCTGCGACCAACACGTCCACTCTGCAAACCTTCTCTCCCGGAAACATCTACGTTCACAGATCTGTGACAACTGCTATTCGGAGCCGGTTTCGGTTCGTTGCTTGACTGATAATTTAGTCCTCTGCCAAGAGTGTGATTGGGACGCTCATGGAAGTTGTTCTGTCTCTGTTTCTCACGATCGCACTCCGGTTGAAGGATTTTCTGGCTGTCCCTCAGCGCGCGAGCTCGCTTCCTTCTGGGAATTTGATTTCGATAACAAGAATTCTAATCAATCTGAGGACATGATTCACTATTGGGATGTTGGTGTTGATGACTTGGTGATGCCAATCGACCCGTGGGGATATAACTCCTGTGGTTGTGAAGTTAGCTTTCAGGATTTGATTGTACCTAACGATAACGTCACTGTTTACGGGAATGTGAACGATGGAGAGGTATTATCAGGGTCTAAGAGACATAAGAGTCCCAAATGTGGGAAGTACAAACAGGTGATACACAAACAGTTGGTGGAGTTGTTCAAGAGAGGTATGGTGGCGGGGGAGAATCTGGATCCAAAAACGCCGAATAGGAACAGTAATTTTTGTGGAAGTATGGAGACAGTAGATTTTGAAAATGGTAACGGCGGCGGTGTGGTGGCCGGAGATGCTGCTAACTGCGGAGCTAACACGAAGCAGCAGCCTCTGCATCAACCAGGGTTGTTCACGTCTGTGCTTACGTTGCCATCGCAAGCGGATCCAAGGCCAGGTGATCGGGTCACCGGCGAGGACACGCTCTGGGGTGGTGATGCAAATACTCGGGGAACTCAGGTAGGTAGCTTTTAGGAGCTCCGAGACAATTAAATTATGCAACTTTTCACCTTAGTTTATGACAGATAATTATCACGTGAAAGGTTGCCGTCTGTCGATGTTTTACTCTTGAATTCAAGTTCATATATGCTCAATGGTGCATAACCTTGGAATGGTTAAGAGAAGTACTAATCTCTTAAGCACCCTTTACCTTTTATTAGGTTAAAGTACATCAGATTTTAGGTTTATTTTAGAACGATCTTCAACTTGACGATTTTTCAAATCTTTGTTCACTTTTATCTCGAATTGTAATCTTTCTCTACTTCCTGCTTTTATCTTTCTATTTTGCTTTTATTTGTTTTTGTGGCTCTTGCATTCTGTCTGCCAATAATTGATAAAAGTACTTGTAAGAGGGATAACAAGTGCTGTCAATATCCATTTGTTGCAGATTTGGGATTTTAATTTGGGACAGTCAAGGAATCCTGATGAATCTACCCAATTAGAAATTGCATATGGTCCAGGAAATGCAGGATTTATTATCAAGAACATCGACGAGTTTGTCAGTGAAGCGTCACTTTCAAACTCAAAAATTTTGGGAGACATGTACCAGATCAATTGTTCCATGACATCTGATGAATACAATGTAAATCCTTCTCTTGTCTTCTATCATTTAGACACTTCATTTCCCCCAAAATCACTTACAAAGAGACATTTCTGCATCTTTTCATATAGATGTTCACCTCTGCAATTCTGCATTATGTTGGTGATTGGTTGAAGCTGATACTCTTGCTGTCACGAAATTGCTAGTGCACTTTTATTCTCAATACAGAGTGGTGTAAAGTGTCTTCTGAGATGCCAAGTTGATAGAGGCATCTGTTAGTTTAGAGGTTTCTAAATTAACAGATTATTAGTTTCAAAATGGACTGTTCCATACATCCATTTGGCTAATCATATAATATGAATATCCTGTCATGTCATGTATTAACACTGATCTGGGCAACATAAGAAATTTAGATCTCAGTCTCAATCAGGAGAAGGGTGTAACCTCCTTACATGTTTTTAATTCCTCATCATAAATGAAGAAAGGTTTATTTCTCTATGAGTCCGGTAACAGATAGTTAATCACTTGATTGTTAGTTTTGAAAATAAAAATCTTGAACGGGTTTGTCTATTTTATATTGATGGAGTGGGGGTATGCTTCTGGTACAACACAGATGCAGCTGACCATCGACTGAAGAACTCAAGCTCGATTAAGTTTAAATTGACTGCTTGATCACATATTCGTTTATTCCAGTCTGTCAACGTGTTGCATATTGATTCTGTTCTCTTACCTTTAGTTTTTCCTGAAATGACAGAATAACTATAGTAACCAAGATCCAGTAGCTTCTGAGAGCAATAAACTGAGAGGTTCTGAAGATATCGAATTCATGGAGCAGGGCCTTCTATTGAGAAGTCTAAGCTTGAAAATACCAGCAGCAAACAAGTTCGATATGGAGATTCATGCACAGAACAGAGGCAACGCCATGCAGCGATACAAGGACAAGAAGAAAACTCGGAGGTCTGCCATGTTTTCTTACAATTTCTAAGCTCTGGCTTAACAAATTAATAAAACAAATTCTAAACCGGTGAACCTATTTTGTGAACAGATACGACAAGCACATACGATACGAGTCAAGGAAAGCAAGAGCTGATACTAGGAAGCGAGTAAAGGGCCGTTTTGTAAAGGCCACTGAAGCCATTGATGATTGAATCGTCACTCGTCAGTCAGATATCCGTCCTTTACACGTATATATTCCACAGGCGTTTGATCCAAAGTAATTTATAATTTAATAATTCTTTGTTTCCTTGTGTTTTAATCAAATCTCCCTCACTTTCTCTATGATTCATGTAATATTTTTTTAGTCCTGTCCACCTCGGTAGGACACTACATCGGAATCACACGGTTAAACGAAGAGCTGTTTCAGCGTAGGTTGTTTATTTGCGGAGAGGAAACTGGAAATGAGATTCGATTCTTCCGCTTGTTAACTAAAGAAATAAATCTTGACCAGACGTGATTTCACCTGCTAACTTCTTCCCCGTGAATTTATCAAAACGGGGCCCGTGTTAACTCTCTAAGATTACGGGTTATAAGATACCCACACTTAAAAAGTTTGAACGTACTGATGAGTATAACAATCTAGGTTAACGTTACATCAATAAAAAAATAAAAAATTCAAGTTTACTCAATATTTGTAAATAACAAACAATTTGATTACACTTTTAGTTACTCTAAATTAGAAAATGCTTATATTCAAATTATATTATTTAGATTTTATCATAATTATAAACTTATATTCATTTACTAAATTTAAAATTGTTATTAATTATGATTGTGGGAGTTAAGTTTTATTATCAATTGTGTGATCTTATGATTAATGTTATGGTTTGGTTTTTTAAAATTAAAATATATTGAAAGGAATCACCGAAAGGAGTAATAGGGCCTAAGTCTTTTACACAGTTAAACAACAAACGACAATAGTTAAGTAACTTACTTTAATGTTTCAAAAAACAAAACAGCGATAACGATAAGTAAGAGCTTATTTGTTTTAATTTAAGATTTTTTTAATTTTTGATTTCAAATTTGGTTAAAAAAATACTATTTGTTTGATTTTAATTATTGCTTTTTGATAGAAGGTCAACTTTTCCACCCGTAAAAGCTTGGGCATATAAACAATGGGATAGCTTGGGGGTTAAAGGATGTTCTCCTCATGGATGATGACTTATTGATCTTCAAATTATTTTCTACTTCTAGTGCACAAAAGATACTTGATCATGCACCTTAGTATTTCAATAATATTCCATTATTTCTATAACTTTGGTGATCAAGAATTTGGCTCTAAGATGTCAAATGTAAGCAGGATCCCTTTTTTTAGTTCATTTGCATAATATTCTTTTAGAATATTGGACACCTATTATACTTAGTCATTTGGCTAGCTATATAAGGAAAGGGTCTGTTATGCAAAAATTTGTGTTGTGGTTGATATAAAGAAAGAGCTTTCAAATACAGTTGCTTTGATATGATTAAATGATTATGATGATCTATATCAAGTTGAAGTGTTCATTTATCACTAATGGCTGCCTCTTGCTCATCATGTTGGCAAGGCATGGAGACTTCAAAGAGGATGTTCATTAACAACGATTACTATTAATGGATGGGGCTAGATAATGCTACCAATAATTTTTTGCCTTCAAACTTAAAACTAGTTACAAATCATCAAGGTTCTCCTCAACCAAACCAACATATGAATGAAGGAACTTATAATCCTTATACTATATTATTTGAGCAATCTACAAGTTTATGGATCGTATCTTGCAGTATCAAGGGTATCATTCACACAAGGTCTCTTAAACACCTAAACAACTTGAAAAGAACTTTGTATAAGGTGATAAGAATTGAATTGAATTAATATAAATAACTAAAATTAAAACAAATAATAAAACGAAACAAGTAAACAAATAAACAAATAAACAAATTGAGCTACTAATGAAATTGAGATTGATCAAAGTTGAAGACTTAGGAACTATTCTATCTTTATTTTGTTTCCTTTTATCTTATTGATTCAATTTATGTTTGATCTAAGATATCCTAAAGTTTTGATTATTCTCTCTCAAGATTTCATTAAGTAACCCTAATTGAATTTGATATTTATAGAGTTGTAATATCTCAATTCTCAAAACTATTCCTAACTTATTCAATTAAATTTGTAGCAATCCTATGGATAATTAATTTCACAATTGAAATATCTCTTCAATTGTTCGCTAATATGATAATTGTAGATCTATTAAGCTACCAAATCTCGTTACCTTAACAATAATGACTTGATCCACTCTCTCGTTTTATTATCAATTATATGCACGATCATTATCACAAACATTTATCAACGTATTACATTCAACAAGAAATAAGGTTCAGAAAATAATTCTACAATAATTCCTAAGTATGAATCTAGAAATCCATAATCATGTCATACATCATAGAAATCCAAATACATATTTAAGACAATGAAAGTAATAAAGGGAAAAAGAATAAACATGATTGGAGTCTTTATCTAGAATGTTGGAATATCTTTGAAGCTTTCTTTGATCCTTCTCTTTTGATATGCTTTGATGTAATGGTTGCTACCTCTTTTTATTGTTTTTCATGTCCTTTTATAATGCTTAAGGGTTCTAGAGTTGTGTCTAGGTATTTCCCACTTTTTTTGGTTCTAAAAATAGCCCCAAATCCTCAAAACTAAAAAAAACTTATGCTTGGAAACACGTCCCAGCACAGTCGTGCCAGAGACACATTCATCTTTGCTAATCCTTCAAGCATCCAACATTGATAGTTGTAGGTTTCATGATGTTTTAATAGGTATTTTAGTATGTTTTTAAAATTTAGCTCGTTGAACCAAATGGACATGATCAATGTGTATAAGTCTTACCAAGAAGCAATAATTGAAAGCCCAAATGTTAAAAAAAAGCACACAACACAAATATTGCAATATTATTCAACATCTCACATGGCCGTCAGCCTTTTGGAGCTCTTCCCCGGACTTGGAAGTCTGTCGTAGCCAGTGGCTTGGAGGACACCGCTTCTGCCCAAGCTTTGGCTTTTTACCCTCCGGAGCTCAAGGAAGACAAAATATTCGTCATTCCTCCACCTGAACTAGCCCAGCAAGGCGCCAAGAAGCTTCGGCATGCCCTCATTGGTTTCTTCATTGGTAAGCGTCCTGCATTCCCAATAGTTCAGCATGCCCTGTCTAAGGCTTGGTCGACCTGTGGCTTATCTGAAATTTTAGTGACGAGCTCACAAAAGTTTCTGTTCAAATTCGAATCTGAGCGTGGACTGACTGAAGTGTTGGAAAAGGGGCCATGGCATGTTCAGGGTAAGCCCCTGTTCTTGCGAAAATGGAGCCTCAATGCTGGAGAGCAGGAGACTGTGCGATTTGCGCCTGTTTGGGTTCGCTTTCATAACATCCCCTACGAGTATTGGACAACTGAGGGTCTGGGTCAGATTGCCAGTGTCGTTGGACGCCCTCTTCTGATGGACTCTCACACAGCTAAGATGTCCATAATTCTCTTTGCCCGTCTGTGTGTCGAGTTGGATTTGGAGAAGACATGGCCTTCCTCCTTTTAGTTAGCAACGTATGACGATGTGGGCCAGATATCTTTCAAAGAAATAGCCATCGAATATGAATGGCAACCGGCGAAGCTGGCTCAGAAAAAGGAATGGCATCCCACTGGTCGCATTTTTGACACTGGCTTACAAGCTGAATTCGAGCAAAACCGCACTCTTACACCTCTGGATGGTCTCCAACCGCAGGTCAATGTCATACCCTCTAGCCCTACGCCTTCCCCAACTAGTCCTGAGGGTGAAAAGGTGGCCATTCCCATGGAGCAGTCTTTCGGCCAGGCAATGCAGCAGCCCATGGTTGCTCCTTTAGTCATTCCTGACGATGCTCCCTATTCTGGTTTGAGTGAGTCAGGAACCTCCTCTGGGATAACCTCTACGCCTTCTCCAACTTGTCCTGCAGGTGAACAGGTGGACATTCCCATTGAGCAGTCTGTTGGCCAGACAATGCAGAAGGCCATGGTTGCCCCTTCAGTCATTCCTGACGATGCTCCCTGTCCTGGTTTGAGTGAGTCAGGTATCTCAACTCCTTCTCCTACCTCTAATGTGGTTCTTGCTGGTTCCTGTGTAGCTCAGGATTCGGGTCTAAGGGTAGGGGCAGAGGGGGACTTCACCATTAGGAAAGGTAGGAAGCCTCGAAGGAAACTCCCCTAGGATTGCTCTTTTTTTTGTTTTACTTTTTCTTCTGCTATGGATTTAGGATTTTGGAATATTAGAGGTCTTAACCATTATAAAAAGCAATTAGCTGTGAAGTATTTTCTGAAGTCTACTTCTGTTTCTTTTATGTGTCTGATAGAATCTAGGATTAAATCCCTGCCCTTTTTGAATTCCATCTGCTCTTCAATGTTCCCTCACTAGCTCTTTTGTAGTAACCTCGGCCACGCTGCTTATGCTCGGTTAGTGGTTCTTTGGGATCCCGCCCTTTTTGTTTGCACCCTTATTCAGTCCACTGACCAGTTTATTCATTTGGAAGTGTATCCTGTTAACTATGCATCTGGTTTTTATATTACTTGTGTTTATCGCTCTAACACCCTCAACCATAGGAAACTCCTTTGGGATAACCTTTATGTCCTTAAAACTTCTGTTGGTAATCTCCCCTGGCTTTTGGTAGGTGACTTTAACACAATTCTCTTCCCTCACGAGGCGGATCCCCTTAGCCCTGCTGCTATTAGTGGTATGAGAGAGTTTAGGGCTTACGTGGAGCACTGTGAAGTGTTTGACCTTAACTCTAGTGGGCCTCTCTTCACCTAGTCCAACAAGCAATCTGGTGACCTCCATATAGCTAGGAAACTCGATAGAGCCCTCGTAAACTCGTACTGGAGCTCCAAATTCTCCAGTTCTTATGGTGAAATTCTCAATCCTAATATTTCTGATCATTCTCCAATAGTGATTAGGGCCTCCTTTGCCCCCCAGAGGAGACATTCTCCTTTCAGATTTTCCAATTTCTTAGTCAATCAACCGAATTTCCTTCAAATCATTACTAAAGTTTGGAATTCTCATACTCGAGGAACCCCTATGTTTTGTGTTGTGACTAAACTTAAGCGTATCAAGGCGGCCCTCAAATCCCTTAATTCAGTCTAGGTAGGCGATTTAACTCTTCGTATTCAGATTTGTCAAGCCACCTTGAATTCCATCCAAGATCAAATGAGGCTTTTGCCTAACTCGACTCAGCTTGCTTCTGTGGAGCAGGAGGCTATGACCAACCTCTTTAATGCCTTATCTGACCAAGAATCCTTCTACAAGCAAGCTTCCAGCATCAATTGGCTTCAGGAGGGGGATCGAAACACGAAGTTTTTTCACAATTCCATCTTGTCTAATAGGAACCGAAACGCCATCCACTCTCTTCTGGTTAATAATGACCAACGGATTACTGCCTTAGCAGCTATTCAAGACGCCTTCCTGGATTTTTTCCAAAACTCCTTAGGCAAACAGCAAGCCCTAGCTTCCGCTACAGATTATGTGCTCCCCCTTTTCTCTCATTCTCTGCCTGAGCACCTTAGAAATTCTCTTGTAGCTGAAGTTACTTCGCAGGAGGTTAAGGAAGTCTTCTTTTCCTTAAATCCCCACAAAGCCCCCGGTCCGGATGGGTTTAATGGTTTCTTTTTTAAACATACCTGGCATATCGTGGGGCCTGAGGTTACTAGGGAAATTCAGGACTTTTTCCATCATGGGAAGCTCCTCAAAGAGCTGAACTCAACCTTTATCTCCCTGATTCCCAAAAAGAGCCCCCCTTCCATAGTTTTAGACTTCAGACCCATTTCTTGTTGTAACCTGCTTTATAAGGTGATCACTAAAATCTTGGCTAATAGGCTTAAACAGATTCTGGCCCTTATCATCTCTCCTAACCAAAGTGCTTTCATTCCAAGTCGGCGTATAGGGGACAACATTCTCTTAGCTCAAGAAATTTTCAAAAACTACCATCTTTCCAATACCCATAAACGATGTGCTTTCAAAATCGACTTGGCCAAAGCTTATGATTCTATTCATTGGGATTTTCTACTCACGGTTCTTCATGCTATAGGCCTTCCCCTAGGTTTATTGGTTGGATTGCTGAGTGCATTAAAACTCCTTCTTACTCCATTCTTATCAATGGGTCTCCTACCAAATTTTTCAGTGGGAAGTCAAGCCTCCGACAGGGTGACCCTCTTTCCCCCTACTTGTTCATTATCTGCATGGAGGTCCTCTCTAGGAGTCTGTCTGATTCTATTGCTAGGGCTCCCAACTTTACCTTTCATTGGCGTGCAAAACTCTCAAACTCTCCCATCTTTTGTTTGCTGATGATTTACTTTTGTTTTGTCACGCTGATGTGGCCTCTGTTAATGTCTTGGTTGGTTGCCTGAACACCTTCTCTAATTTCTCTGGTTTAGACATGAATCTGAACAAGAGCCAATTCTTTCTATCTGTTGATATGTATCATTGGGCTAATTCTTTGGAAACCCTTTCGAGCCTGCATCAAGGTTACCTCCCTATGAAATACCTAGGTGTTCCTCTCTTAACAGGTCGATTGACTCGTAGGGACTGTCTCCCCTTGTTGGATAAGATCGATTCCAAAGTTAACAAGTGGACTAATAAAACTTTATCCTATGCTGGCAGGCTCTAGTTAGTCATCTCTGTCCTTTCTACCTTCCAGGTCTACTGGGCTAGCCACTTCATTCTCCCTGCTTCCATAACAAAGGACATTGACTCTAAACTTAGGAACTTCTTGTGGTCTGGTAAAGTTGAGTCTCATACTTATGCCAAGGTTAGATGGTTTGATCTCTGTAGGCCCAAAAAGGAGGGTGGCCTAGGTATTAAACATCTTTCCACTTGGAATATTGTCTTGTTAGGCAAAAGGATCTGGCTCCTCTTCACTGATAGGGAGGCTTTGTGGGTTAAATGGGTTCATACCATTATTCTTAGAAGAAACAATTTCTGAGATGCTCAACCTAATTGCAACAGCTCTTGGAGCTGGAGGAAAATACTTCAGGTCAGGGAACTTTTAGGGAACCACTTTAGATTTAGGATAGGTAATGGGAAAACAACTCTCTTTTGGCAGGACCCGTGGCATCAGAGGGGCATCCTGAGGGCTCTCTCAACTCCGAGGGTTATCAACAACTCAGAGCTCCCAATGCATGTCAAAGTTGAAGTAGTGATTACTGACAACACCTGGAATTGGCAAGCCACCACCATTGAGGTCATTCGGAGGCTAGAACCTTTAACCTACCAACCTGATACCTCTCAACCGGATCGGCTAAAATGGTTGGCCACCCCTCTAAAACTTATACCAATTTTTTCAGCCTACTCCTTGTTGCGCCCCCCCTCTCCTAGAGTCCCTTGGTATAACTTGGTGTGGTCTCATGGTACTCTCCCCAGGCATGCATTTATCTTGTGGTTGGCTTTCCAGAATAAGCTGCATACCAGAGACCAACTATATTATACTTTTACTCCAAATCATTGTTCCCTCTGTTTTGCGGATAATGAATCTATTTGGAACCTTTTCTTTGATTGTCCCTTTTCCAAATCTGTTTGGCATGCCTATCTTAATCATTTTTCAACTTCCCATTCCCTCTCTTTTAAACCTTCTTTCAATTCCTACTTGGTTCAACCAAGCTCCTCGGCCCTATAGCTTTGATATCCGCACCTTTCTTACCTTGCTAGCTATAGTTATCTATAACCTTTGGTCCGAGCGAAACCTCTGAACCTTTGAAGATAAAGCCTTGGATGTGGGGAGCTTCAATGCTAAAGTGATCTTCCAAGTAATAGAGCAACTCTGCTCAAACACTGAGCGTAGGTAATTTGTATTTTTTGTATTTTTTTTTCCTTTCTCTAACATGTTTCAGGTTCAGGATATAATGGACTTCTCACCTTGGGAGAACAACTTCTGCTATCTTCAGAGCATAGACTGGTTGTCACCTTCTAGCACTTGTGACGCGCGTGGTCTTTGTCCTTCAACTTTCTCTTTCTTGGGTGCTCCGAGAGCTGGTAACTCTTCAGCTGATGCCCCTTGAGCGCATTGCTTGCTATATGGGAGTTTCTTGTTGAGCCCCTTCTGTGTTTGGCTTTGTATTTCGGGGGTTAGGTTTTGCTGTTGTTTGGGTTGTATGCCCTTTTTCGTCCCTATTGTGGTAGTCTGTTAGTGTGTTGATGTTGTGTCCTTTGGCTCTTCGCTCAGGAAGGGTTATTTTCTTTGCTGTGGTTTTTTGCTTGGTATTGGGGTCTCCCCATTACTTGTACTTTATTATTCTTTTGTTCTAATTTTTTCTACTTACTGATTTACCAAAAAAAAAATTAGAACTTTTTTTATTTACACTTCTTTAAAATGCAACTATAATCTCATAAAAATCACCAAATAAAACAATCTTACATCACAGTCCCAAAAATGAATTTGCAATCTTTAGGCTTATTAACTCTAAAACATACCCTAAATTGAACCAACACATATAAACCATCTAAAACACTTATAAAGACACCTAAAACATCTATAAAATATCAAGAAACATTTAGCACATAGCATACAAAAGACAATAAATAAGTTCAAAAACGTAAGTATTTAGAAGCCAGAATCTAGACATTTATTGCAGGATACAAGTTAAGAAATATGGTTCTTACACAGTGCTTAGTAAAAGCAATGATAATGCTTTATAATTGATCTTCTAGATAGCATAGAAATTTTCACAATATTTAATATGACAAACTTATTTGTGTTTTATAATTTTGAAGCTCCTTTATATCTTGACCTACCTTCTAACTCAAGGTTGAGTTTTTCGCAAGTGGAGGAGAGGAGACTGATATGGACACAATGGGCCTTAAGTTTATGGATCGCTTGGATGGTCAAAATTCAAATGGACTTGAATTTTTTCTTTGAAAGATGGCTTAACTTTGATAGACTATAACTTTTTTTATTAAGAGTTGAGTCACGGGGGCCCATAATATATCAAAAAATAATAATATGAGTCTATTCTAATGGGATTACAACAACTTCATCATTGTTAGACAATTTTAGAGCCAAAATTTTATCATTTTCCCACTATTTTGGGCCATCAAAGTTTTTTGCTATTTTAGGATTTTGTTTCCTAACTTTTAAGACTATAATTTGTTACCTTTGGCATTTAAAGGCTTATAACTTTTTGTGTAAGATTAGAAAAGAAGATGTTAAATTTTTCTCTATTTATTTTCTCTCAATTCTCATGATATATTGCAACATAATTCCACTAATAAATCCATTATAAACTTTACATAAAACTATCTTTGCTAATTTACTAAAATCAAAATTAATTGGGGTGGTTGGATGTGGTTGGAATAGCCTTATTATAGAAAAGTTCTCCTTATCATTGTTATAATATTATCATATTGATATTATTTTATGAAGCTGGGATATTTCTATTATTATCTTCAAAATACTAAATTAATAAGAATGAAATTCAATGTGAGGTAATTAAAAAACTTTAGCATTCAATTTTGTTATGTTAATTCAAAATATCCAATAGCACAATATGATAAACTTATATCAATGCAAACATAATTTATTAGTTATATATTTTCATATGAAAGTTCTGTTACTGTGACTACAACATTTATAAATGATACGGAAAAATAAACAACTTCATAATGAACTACTACATTAGATGATTTTATGTCTTAGGGGTAATGCATGTTTAATATTTGTGTATTATCGTTATATCACATGTTCAATTACTTAAAACAACAATTCTTGCATACCAAATGTTATAAAAACTTGTCGCTTCTATTTCTATTTAAAGAAAGCCTATAGAAAGCCTTTTTTCCTTTGATTTTTGTTAGAGGCAATTCTAGAAACTTATGAAATGAAGTTTTGAATCTATATTTTTTTAGGGCAATTATAGACACTTACATAAGGCATACTCATGCCTTGTGGAAGGAATTCTTCTACCCACATTTTTCCTTTTTGAAAAAAGTTATGAATGACTAAATTAAGCAATCAAAGGCAATCAAAATGTGAGTTCCGAAAACTTGTAAAATACAAGAGAAACAACTAACTTCAAGTTAAATTTTAGTCATAGTAGTAAATTAGAAATATAAGTTTCACTCCCCAATGTGATTTGAGAAATTGAAGATCCAATCCCTTGTGTATATGTGTGCCAATATATGTTCTTATCCTATACATTAGAAGGGTATCAAACTGTTGGTAAGAATGTTTTTATCATGGAAAATACGAGTATTTCTTTCATCCTAAACAGTATTCATAAGAAACCATAAGGAAATGCAAAAACATTATGTTGCAGTCCTATTCTGAAATCTCATATCAGTGGAAAAATCCTTGATCTGGCTTAGTTCGGTGACTAAGCATCTATGCAATAAAGCTTTCCAAGTCCTGACACGTAGCTATACTTAAAACAAAAATTATTAGAATTTTCCTCATCCCTTTTATAGAGAATGCACCAATTAGCAAGAAGTGTGAATTTTGTGATTCTATCAAGAGTTGGTAGCTTATTCAACATAACAACCCATAAGTTTGTAAAAGCTCGAGGATGATGATGATCAAATCAAATCACATCTGTCCAAGGTAATGTTGGTAAGTTACCTAGATTCGCCTTTCTATAAGTTGGATTAGTGAACCTTCCATCATCATTGTTTTCCCATATGACCCAATCCTCATCTTACGTAAGGGAAGTTTGGTTAATTTCATTCTTCAACTCTATAGGTATTTTAGTATATATGATATGGTTCTTTGCTGTTAGAGCTTGAGCTATAGAGCTCTGTAAGTCAGTAAATGATTTAAAAGATTCGGATTCATTTAGCTTAATTAGAGGCCCAACTAATAGCCAATTATCAAACCAAAAGAAGGAGTTTTCCCATGTAATACCCGGTATCTAGTCTAACCGGTACACCGAAATAAAATTGATATTTAGACTGATGTCATTAAAACCAGAGCAGTGAATAATAATTTTTAGTGACATCAAATTAATGATGTATGACATTTTTCGGTGGTCACAGGAAGTTGTTCGGGCAGATTTTAAAGAACCAGAACAAGGAGTGGCGTTTTTGTAAATAAGTGGACTTTGAAACATATATAATGAACTAGTTGGAGAATAAGACAAAAGCCTTGTCTTCTTCTTCTCTCTCATCATTCACGACCTCACCTCCATGGAAGCTCTATCCAAGCTTTTTCAACCTTTGTAACAAGAAGAAGAAGGTGAAACAAGCCATTTGGGTGGTCTAAAAAGGTAAGACTCCATTCCTTTGCTTAGATCTATGGGTTTAAAAGCTTGATTTTCTCTTCTTTGTGAAACCCATTTGAGGGAATGCATGAGTTGAATGATTTGTATGATATATATGTGTTCTTTGATGTCCAATGACACTTATTCTTGAAGATATTTCGTGTATATGGTGATTTAGGGGGTTAAACCAAAACCTAGGGTTTTGAAGGTTGAGCTGTCATGGAGACAGATTCGTGGCTCTCTTTGTTCATTTTTTTTGAGCTGTTTAACGTGCGAATCTGGAGAAACTTAAAACATAGAAGTTGTAGATCCAGATGTCTACTGTCTCTATGATTTTTCTCACGATTTTAGGGTGAGAAGAATAAGAGTAATAGGCCCCGAATTGGTACTGGTTCAGAATACCAGCGAGATTAAAACGAGAACTGTAAGTGAATTGTTTGAAGACCTTAGGGTTAGAATTGGATGACGAGTTCTTCTTACGAAATGTTTCAAAATGTGTCCTCTAAGTTCTGTAGAAAGGGCTTATTAATTGGATGCGTATTCTGTTAGATATGGCCGAATAAGTGAAGGTTGTTACTAACCCTAGTGACACAGAAGAGAACAGAATCAAGTCAGGCTTGTAAAAATCACAATAAATCGAATTTAAGTCCTTTTTGAGTCGTCTTTGGATATGTGATAGCCACATGAGTCTATTGAAAATGAAGCTTTGAATCGCTTTAATTGGATGAGAGATGAATGAGTTATAAGGTTTTGAGTAGAAAAGGGTCCAACTCATGACTGCATGTTCAGGCTGATTGTAAATGGGAGATTTGAATCTCCTTAATGACTGAATTAGAATATGGTCATAAAAGAAGAAATGTGAGTTTATGTATAAACTAGAGTTCTGCAAAGTTTGAAAAACATTGGACTTTCGTGTTAAGAGTTATGCTGTCATGAATGAGACTTATGCAGTATTTTTATGATATGTGTTAAGAAATGAGGTTTTGTGTGAGAATGACTAATG
>JANZXV010000001.1:6740906-6750978 GCA_027576455.1 Erythroxylum roigii | reverse complement strand
GAAGTTATCGAAATAGAAAAGAAGCACATATTAGCCTTTTCACTCTTTTGAGTCCAAGTTTGACAATTCATCTAGTCAGGGTTCAGCATCAGGTATCAAAATCTAAGAACAATATTTTAGACGCACGCAGCGTGGCACCATCAGTTTTGGTGCAACGTCTTGATGGTTCCACGCTAGCGTGCGTCTAAAACCTTCCCTTCTTTGCCAGTTTGCTTGTCAAAGCCTTAAATCTCTCTTCCTCTCCCAACACTCATTCTAAAACCCCCACTGGAAGACTATATTCGGCTACCAATGGTTCTGAGGATTTGCACCCACAGGGATAGTATATATACCATATTCACATCTATTAAACAATATTACGCGCCTTGGAATGAGGTTTAAGTTAAAATAGAAAAAGCGACGCATGCTGGAAGAGTTAGGACATACGCTGTTAGCTACAAGTGTTGACAAGTGTGCATATTTGCTTGTCAACATTGTAGACGGATACGTACTGACAAGTGGTGACGCCATTGCCATGCTGAGACTGTCTGTGAGAGCGGTGAGTCAGTATTTTTGTGGCACTAAACGATTGGGGGAGTTCTGCTGCTTTTGCCTTGGAGCCAAGTGGCTAGTCACGGGCAACCTGCTTTGCTGTGAAGAAACACTATGTCCTCCTTACATCGCATCCCATAAATTCTCCTCACCTTGTTCTTCATCAGTTGACACCAAGGGGGGCCATGAAAATGAAAAAAAAATTGAAAATTATGCTATATTGTTAGTGCTCATCCGTTAAGAAAGATACTTGGATAGCGTTTAAATCCAACTCAATCTGGCTCGAAGTTAATGAATCAGACTTGAGTTGTTTGAGTCTTGAGCTCGAATTGTCTGAATTCAATCTGATTTAAGGTTTAACAACTATAGAAAAAACAACATTATTTTGCAACAAAAAAAAGTTATTTTTTATTTTTAATTAAAAAATAAAAATCAAGTCAAATCGGGTCAAATTCAGCTCAGATTCCGGCTCAATTACCTTGGGCTTGGTCGAATCTCGGGCTCAAGCTTGCCATCCCTACAAACCACAAATCTGCATTACATGAAAAAGAAAAAAAAACATAAAATGAGAGATTTTTATCCTAAAAAACTTATATTATACAAATCATAATTAAAGGAAAAGTTTGAATTAATCCTCAGCAATTTGTTTAAATTCTTCTAATCTTGCAAATTGAGTTTGAATTTTTCTTTTCTTTCAATAGTTTCCCTTTTTTTCTTGTTTTTCTATCTCATCCCTTTTTAACTATGTGCTTTTTATATCTCCTCATATCCGAGTTTCCAAATTCAAATCATCAAAGATTGAGATAGTTAGTGGCAATGAAAATTAGTTGTTGTTTCTTACTTGTCGTTTCATTTTTATTGAATTGCCTCACTTTTTAAAATTTTGTTGTATATAAGCTTATTGTATTTCTAGGTTTGTTGTATTTTCTATATTTCGAAGTTTGTTGTATATATAGGTTTGTCATATTATCAATATTTATGAAATTATTAGGTACCCATCTTATCCTCAAAATTCATTAAAAATACTGAAGAAACATAAATATACAAGTAAATTTCTTAACTGTCACTTATTGCATAAAGATTTCAGGAAGTAATTGGAGGTATAAAATCCATAAATATAAATCTACGCCCTCTCATGTTGGAGATGTTCCCGCAACGAAGGGATTAGTCACTGATTCCGTCGGTAGATACCCTGAGTGCACCAAAAAAAAAAAGCTAAATTTAACCTATAGCCTTAACTAAATGTTTAGCTAATGACGAATGTTTAATGTGAAGGTGTTTAATCCAAATTTTGTTTCATTTTAAATGGAGGTATCTTAATCACATCTAACAAATTCATTGTTTGATAAATATGAGATAAGCAAGTACACGTATTGCTATTGTTATTACGGAGGGAAAACATATATTTTCTTCTAAAAGTTGGAAAGGAATTGACTAATAAGTTCCTAAAGGGGATAAAAGTTTTGAAGCTATACCACAAGGTTATATTTAGACAAGAAAAGAGAGAAAAAAGAAAAGAAAAGAAAAGAGCTCGATTACCTATAGCCTAAAGGCCCCTCAAAGTATGCATGAGCTAAAGTAATACGAAAGGAGTAAGAGTGGGTTATGCAATCTCTATTATACAAATAATATCATCCTTTAGAATTTGTAGAATGGAAATAAGTTATGCATCAATATACTTTGAGATGGTGTTACTTATATACGCTATAGTTCCTGACTTCGCTTAGATTCCAATGTAGAGCATGTTCTCTTTAGGTACTTCACTTGTCACTCATTGTTTCCGTATGACTATTAATAGCAAATTACCTAGTTGGTAAGTTCCTTCTACTAGCTAGATCCATAATATGATTGATTCCCTCGATTATAGATATTTTCCTGATAAGGTTTAAAGTGTCGTAGGTCTATACATGACACTTTTCCATATATGGAATTTGTAAATCTTGTTTTAAAAGATTCTTCCAATTATTTCTTTCTATAAAGCATATACATAGCAACTTATTCTTATTTTAAATAGGGTTTAATCCCTTTTTTTGGGAAATTTTAACTTACCTAACTAGTCTATATTTCTTAGACATTATATTCACAAACAATTAATATTGCATACTGCCAAGATTTTTGTAGAGATGGTTGAAGAAAAGGAACATCTTAAGAATAAAATCCTTAGTGGTTTTAGTTTATTAACTATAGAGCTTGTAGTTGAGACTGCTTATTTGAAACTCGACTATATATATTGTTCTCAGTTTATTTTAATGACCATCCAAAGGATAAAGGTGGTTCTAGGCATACTAGATTTGAATACAACCAATTTATGCCATGAAAATTGGTAAACAAATTATCTAAACATTTACACATATTATTTTTTATTAAATCTCATGGAATAATCTTTAGTTAGATGATGGTATCATCTATTCTTGGGTTAGGACTATAGGGGGATTAGGTATCAAATAAGAGAATCCTCTATTGTTGCAGTAACATTAATCTCTTATAATGATGTCCTTCACTCTTGCTCAGTCATGCATTAAGTGTCTTAATGTCATCATATCTAGAACTAAGTGAAGATGTCTTAGTGAGCACTAATTTTCATACTAAAACTAGGTGTTAAGTCCAATCCTAACTTTGCTTTTCATTAATGTGCTAAGGTTTTCCTTATCCTTAACATTTTATTTAATGTCTATAAGGTAATTGTAATAGGCTTGATTTTCCAAAAACTTGTTCCTCTTAATAAGTGAGTATGCATCCATTAAACCAAAGCAATTGTCATTACATAGTCTCCAAATCCCCTTTTCTAAGAGAATATTGTTCATAACTTTAATAGGAGTGATGCTAGGTCCCCCTTCTTCTTTTGATGCACATATTTCGGTTCGTTTAACTTTGGCTTCAGATTCATTTGATACTACTCTTGTCTAGAGAAAGTTATTAAGGACTTTATTAGTTACTTTTGTCAAGTTTTTAGAGAACATTAGGTGTAACTGTCAATATATATGCAAATTGTGAAGAATGGACAATATTAATTAGATCATGCCAACATAAGAAAGGTGTCTATTGTTCCAGCTATTGATCATTCTTTGGAATGAGTCAAAAATGGGTTGACAATCCTTGAATGTTAACCTTTTTTAGTTATTAGAATTCCTGCATAATTGAAGTGGATTTCTTTAATTTGTAAATCTGAAATTTTGGTCCTATTATTAGATACAACTTGTGCTTCAAAGGTGATGAAATGGTAGCTTTTGCTTAGATTGAATGAGAGGCTAGAAAATTTCTTGTAAGTGTGTAAGGATTTCATAAACAATTCAATAGAATGAGTGTTAACTCCACTTAGAAGTAAGAGATTGTCTATAAATGAGAGAGTAAACAATTGCATTTTCATTCATTTGTGGTGATAATTGATCTAGTATCTTACCTTATATTGTGATTAATAAGCCTTGTAAGGACTTCAATACATAAGGAGAATAAGTAAGTTGATAGAGAGTCACCTTGTCTCAAATCTTTTGCCCTCTTAGTGATATGTGTTAGCTCACTATTGATCACGATGCTGAATGAGTTAGTTGACATATATTGTTTTATCTACTTATTGAAAATTTGTGGAAAGCCAAAAGCTATAATGTTGTTAAAAAGGAAACTCTAGCTCACTGAGTCAAATGCCTTATCAAAGTTTGTTTTCATTAAGAAACTTTTAAGATATCCTATTTGCTATTGTAGCTTTTGAATAACTCTTATAAGACGAGGATGTTGTCATCCCAAGATTTTTCCCATAAAAATGCTCCTTGGTTTAGACTTATGATGGTTTTTAGAGATAATTTCAACCTCCATTCAAACATATTATGATTTTCAATGAAGAATTCAAGGATTAAGGTGGGAATTTAATCACGTACCAAATTCCTAGCATTATTGAAGAACAATACATTTCATCCATCATGTCCATGATCTTTATGATGGTTAAGGTTGAACAAAGCTCTTTAAACATCAACTCGATTAAAGGTATTGTAAAGGGAAATTGCTTGTTCATTAAGGATTGAATCCTAGATGAATTCCTTTAAACCCTAAAAAGATGAGAAAACATTATTAATTGTACCAAATATGTTTAAAAGTAGTTTAGGGCTAACTTCTTGATTTCTTCTTGATTCCACAAGGTTTTACCATTTTAATCAACTATAAATGATACCTTATTGTGATTTCTTTTGGCTATTATTGTATTATAGAAGTAGGAGGTGCTTTTATCACCGTCTCTTAACTACTAGACTCTTGATCTATGCCTTAGGAGAGTGTTACACTCTAAAGAATGAGTATAACTTGATATGGGTGGCTTCTATTCGAGCTTGAAGGCCCTAACTATTAGTTTAAAATAAAGCTCATTTTGGACTTTGTTGAGTGATTATTTGAAAATTTGAATATCTAAACTTGTGCTACTAAATTGTTTTTTAATTAAATTTCTTGAGATTTTTTCATTTCTTACAGTTTTCTTACAGATTTAATTGCTTCAAATCTATGAAAATTGTAATACATGTCATTTGTCACTGCTTCCTCATATCCATATAGACTGATTAAGTAATTGTTAAACTTAAAAGGTGAATTCCTAACATTGTAATTTGCTAAATTTTGAATTTCAATAGGGGAATGAGATGAAGGAATGCTATAGCCAAAGTTAGTAACATTTAAGGGGTATTTTAGATGTCCTTAGAGATTTAATTAAGGATCTATCTAGCTTTCTTTAAACCAATTCCCACGCTGCATTTTGCACTATATGAAATGATTTCCATCATATCTCAGATTAGTAGTACGTAGTTGACTTATATAATTTCTAAAGTTTGTACTTATATATTAAAAGTTTGAATTTCTTCCTTTTCAATCTTGTAAGAACATTATGATGTTAAGTCCCCTAGTAACTTGTAAGGAGATTTAATGCTTAAGGAAATAGCTTTTGATTCATTCTAGAGAGGCAGTGACTTGATCACCTGCCAAATTCTAAATATTTTGAAAGAAGAGTGCATTTAGTCTATCATGTCTAAGATATTTTTAGGGTTGAGGCTGAATAAAGCTCTTTCAACATTTAATCTATTAAGGGGATTACAAAGGTAAATTGCTTGTTCATTAAGGATTGAATCTTGGATGAATTCCTTTAAATCATATAATGATAAGCAAACATTATTATTTGTACCTAATTTTTTTAAGAAGAAGTTTAGGGCTAGCTTTTTAGTTTCTTCCAATTTCATGTTGTTTTACAATCTTGGTCAGCTATTGCAAAGATCATATTATTATTTCTTTTGGCTAAGATTGCATTTTGGAAGTAGGAGGTGTTTCTGTCACCATCTTATAACTACTAGACTCTTAATTTATGCCATAAGAGAGAATTGTGCATGTTCACAACATAAATGTAACTTAATATGTATAGCTTCTATTTGAGCTAAAGGGCCTCATTAGTTACTTTCAAATAGACCTTATTTTAGGCCTTGTTAAGTGATTCTGTAAAAGTTTGAATAGTTAAACTTTTTTACTAAAATGCTTTTTATTTAGTTCATTAAACTTATATTTAACTCTTTGCAACACGTTTAAATGCTTCAAATCCATAAACATTGATAGACGTGTCATTTGCTGGTACTTTCTCATGTCCCGTTAGACTAATTAATTAAGTAATTGTTGAACGTAAGGGGTAAATTCCTAACCTTGTGATCTACTAAATTATGAATTGCAATAGAGGAATGATTTGAAGAAAAGTTATTACAAACTGAGATACATTCATAGGGAATTCGAACATCCATAAGGATTTAATTAATACTTTATTTAGAATTCTTTAAATTAACCACTTCCTACGTTTCCTGTTGCACCTTGTAAAATGGTTCCCATCAATTCTAAGATTAGTAGTACCTAATTTTCTTATGCAATTTCTAAAACCAACACTTATTTCTTTAAAGTTTGAATTGCTTCCTTCTAAATCTAGGGAGAACATTATATTGTTCAAGTCCCCTAATAACATCCGATAAGATATAATGATTGAGTGAATATCTTTCAATTCATTCTATAGAGGGACTCTTTAAAATGCAAGATTAACAACATATACAAATGTAAGCATATTATTGTTTGGTTAGGAATGAAATTTAAGGCAATATTTCTAAGCTGATCAGTTAAACTTGTTTAGATAATTCTCACTTTTGTAGTGTCAAAGGCAATAATAATTATTCCATTAAAGTGTTGTTAATGGATGGTGATTAGTTCCAAATTTCTATCAAAATAACGACAATCTTTCCCTGCAATAATTGGCCTTTATTTTTGTTTCTCAAAGATCTAATAGACAAGGTTTATTATTGGTAAGAAATTCATAAACTTTATGTTTTTTTAATGGAAATTAAGACCTCTTAAATTCTGAGAAACTATTCAAATTAGATTTGGTTTAAGCTTAATTAGATGCCCTTTTTTGGACTTATTGCTAGCTCTCCTCTTTGTGCTTGACGCAAATCCTACAGTTGGGTTTTTGATATCTGATTCTTTAATTGTAATATGGTATTTGGTCTTCTCTATATTTGTGATGACTTAGTCTTATTCAACTTGAGCATTAATTCTATTTCTTCTAAGCATTATATATATTTTTGTTTTCTTTATTAGTTCTATTTAGTGATTGATATACATTTGTAAATCTTGTTTTCAAGATGTATAGATCTCTACCTATATCTTTTATCACCAAACTATATATTGTGTTTGATATTAGGATTACATTGGGTAAATTTTTTTCCTTTTAGGAGGAGCAATAATTGGAGTTTTTTCATTTTGTGTTAAGGAAATAGTGGTCTGAAGAGCTCTTTTGTTAATCTTATTTTTTGTGTCTATTGCTAAGGCACTTATAGAGTCATCAATGGTCATTGGTGAGCTTATCTCTTTTAGCTCAACATATTCTACTATCAAGAACTTCTTAAGTATATTTTCATGCTTTGTAAGAGTTGATTTTATTGATTGCTTATTAGCACTTCAACTTCTACTAGATTTCCATACTCAATTAGATTTAAAGAAGGAATAAAGCTCGAAAGCTCAATTTTAAGATCTACTTCAATGCATACTCTTGCATCATTTATTGTTCTCATTTATACAATGGCTTCATAAAATTAATTTTTTAGTTAGCTTGCCAAGTAACTGTGGTGAACTAATTTTCCAATGGAATGTTATGAAAGTTGATCCAAATGGGAACATGCTTCATTTTTAGCTTCTTTAAATCTAAACCAGGCCTTAACTTTTATAAAAAAAATAATGGTTTATTATTTATGTACCATAGACCAACTTAATTTTTTTAATTTTAGAAACTAATTTAAATCTAAAGAGAAATAAGTCTTCTTTGTTTACTATAACTTACTCAAGCCCTAAATTGTTCTAGTTGTTTAATGCTTAATGATTCATGGTAAGGAATGGAGGTCTATTATCTATTAATAGTTCCACTAGAGTTATGGACCATTTGGAAACCTTTGCTTAAAGAACCTTGACAGATAAAAGGAGGAAGATATCTCAAGTTTACATATGAGATGTAGTCTATGTTGGGATAGAGTTTAAGGGGTATTTTTGAACCCCACTTCCAGAGCCCAACATTCGGAGTCAAAAAACGTGAGCGTATTATCCTATAGGGTTATTTCCATGAACCCTTATTAGCCATCATCCCACAATGGTGGCATGCCCTCAATCATATTGCACCTACCTTAGGACAATTAGCATAACTTTCACTAGAGATTTCGTATTATGATTATTCTTGGATGGTTTGAAAGAAGATAATTGCCAAGAAGACCTTGAAGGTAGATTTTGTCATCTAGAGGGCTAAAATTGGATCAGACGATAGGCCAGATGAAACTAGATGAAAAAGTAGATGAATTGGGAAAATTGTCATAACTTTCCTATAGACATCAGATTAAGGTTTTATTTGTATGGTTTGAAAGAGAGCTTTAAAATAAACAACTTTCATGATGACCTTAAAGACAAATTCTATCATCTGAAGGGTCGAAAATGGACCAGACGATAGGCCAGACGAAACCAAATGAAAAAGCAGATGAATTGGGAAAATTGCAATAACTTTCCCTATAGACATCGGATTAAGGTATTCTTTATATGGTTTGAAAGAGGACTTCAAGATCTAAAACTTTTATGAAGACCTCAAAGACAAATTCTATTATCTAGAGGGACACAATTGGACCAGACGAAAGGATTAGACGAATAGTGTACAGAAGAAATTTCAGTCAACTATAGAAGAAGCACAAAGTAGAAGAAGCACAAAGCAATAGAAGCACAACATAGAAGAAGCAAACAGCAGAAGATACATCTTCACCAGATGATATGACATCATCATAGACGATATGACATCATCACAAAAGATATGACGTCATCACAGACGATATGACGTAAATCACAGATGATGTGACGTCATCACAGATGATACGATTATACTCTTGAAAGCCTTCCCTTATAAGGACTATAACTTTCAACTCCGATGTCCAAAAATTTCATACTATATACTGTTGGAAAGATAAAAGAAAGATCTACAACTCTCTAGAAGAAAACTTTGCCTAAATCAGCCTAGATCAACCTAAGTTTTTCCCTGAAATTAGAACATGATTTTTTCCCTTATGAAAACTTGAAAAATCATCGGACAAAGTTTGAGAATCATGAGCAAAAACACAATCATATTCCATTCGCATCAAAAGATAATAGTTTTACAAAGCATTAGTAGGCATTTCAAGTCACAAATATATTAATATCCCAAATTCCCAAAATATAGAAGATACATGAAAAATGATTTACTCAAAATGCAACCAGAGCCTTGTTTTACAAGATTTGCTTCAAATACAAAATAAACAAAGATCAGAGTGATGCCTTGGCCCTTGACTACTCGATATCTTGCTCATCACCTGGATATGGGGAGGAGAATGTGGGTGAGCATAAAGCCCATAAGTAACAATTTTATAATCGGTAACAAGCAAAATTATTTATAAACTCACTTCCATCGCAAAAATTCACCTTTATGCAAACTATGTATGCATCACTCTTATCAAATTATCATGAGCACATAAGCATATCAAAATGGTTCAGGTGGATCCAAAAACAGAACATACTACGCATTTTCACATAATGGTCTTGCATAGCCGTGAACCTATAGGAGTCCATAAAGGAGCTCCATGCCACTAGCAGGCAGGCAGGAGAAGTCTTTTTGTCAAAGTGCACTTGACTTAACTTAGGGGACCACCGCAAACCCACATAACATATATTTCAGGACTTGTAAAACATATTGTCCAAAAAGGCACATTTTGGAAACTTGATTTCTTAAGCTTGATACCTTTTCAAAATCATTTTCCTAAATCAAACAAAATTTATATACACAATATGTAGCACAGTTTCAAAGCATTCAAAGAACAATAAATGCACATTTTAGAAGTAGTTGAAACTCATTTATTTCCATTTCTTGAAAGAGACATTAATGGCTCATCACTTAATTATAAAATTGTAACCCACCTTGAATTTCTTGCTTATATGTTGCTCAAATGTGCCTCTCCTCTTGCTCCTCTTGTCTTTCTTGATT
>JANZXV010000001.1:6720752-6734073 GCA_027576455.1 Erythroxylum roigii | reverse complement strand
GGCTTACCTTTGGGCTTGAGATGCTAGATAGTGAGAGCTTGTCTTTGAGGGTTAAAGAGTTTAGGAATTCCGCTTATATTTTTGGTGCTTCGATTCTGAACCGATCGTTGGGCTTCGAAAACGGGGCCCAACACGTTCCGTCTTCAGCTATCGGAGATAGCAACCATACGCAGTGTAAGTTTCGACGGAGGGGTTGCTTAGGATGTCTCCCATGTTATACACATTCGGGCATTTGATACTCGCTAACAATTGAATTTAGTCAACGAAGGGCGCATGTAATGGGTCCCTTAACTAACCCACGACTGGTAGTTATTCATAACTTGCAAGTATTATGGCAATATTTTTAATAAATAAAGAAAAAAAAGTATAATGGATAAAAAATAAAATTTATATTTACAGAATTTATATATATCGTAACGCTAACACCTCCCAATATTTTTGTCATTTTTATTTTTATTTTTTGTTTAAAAACTTAAATTAAAGAATTTAAATATATTTTAAATCTCTCAATTTATTACTTTAAAGACACTAAAATAAATATGACAATTAGGTACTTTTTTTTACTACGATTAAAGATTCGTATCAAATAGTAACTATTTGGTTACGAATTTTAAAATTGTGGCCTATTGAAACAATATCTCACAAATCAATAGTTCGCAAATTTTTTTTAAAGACTATCAGCTATACTTATTTTTATTAAGAATTTGGTTTCGTAAAGAAAGCTATTTTATGAATAGGCTATATTTAATTTTTGTAGCTAATAATTTTTAGCAACATTTGTTAACTATGAATCGAATCGAATTTCGTAGCAAAAAAAGTCTTAGCTACAAACACAAATCTGCCCTAAATTATATCTACTATGAAAACATTTTCATAGCTAAAAGTTTAAATATTTTTGTAGTGTAAACATCACCCAAAAAACCTCTCAAAAGACATTATTTTCTTTTATTTAATAACCCAATTGACCATTTTGTTTCCTCTCATAGTTTCCTCCTATTCGTCTTCTTCTCTCATCGTTTTGGCTACAAAAATTTGTACCACTGTTCTGGTTCAAATCTGTGATACTCTTCTTCTCTAGTTCTCAGGTACTTCTCTGGTCTCTCTCTCACTTTGACTCTCTCTCTTTCTCTCTCCCTCCCTCTCTCTCTTGTTCTCTTTATAGTGCCTCCGACGTTTGCTTTTAACTTCCATTAGGTCCCAAAAATTTTCATGAAGAGTGTTAAAGATTTATAGGACTTTCTTTACTTCAAATTCATATCTCCATTTCCTTAGGGTTCTGTTGTTTGATATGTTTGATTGTTTGAGGTTTATTTTCTTCATTTTGAAAGAGAAAAAGAGCTCCAAAAGTGGTCTCTTTCTCTCTTTAAAACCTATTTCTTAGTAACAATCCTCCATTTCACTGGTTTAATTATCGATTTGTTAAGGAATCATATGCAGAACATCTCATTTGTCATCCTATTTTATATTATCTACTTTGTTTTGGATAGAGAGATTGGTATTTTCAAAGATTCTAACAAGGTAAGCCTAGGTAACTTCTTGAAGAGCCACGATATAGTGATGCTCTATAACCTCAGATCCATCTTTAAGTCCTATTCCAAGGTTATGATATTTTCTCTTCTTCTATTACAGGTTTGTCATTGTCTGTTAACCAATTGCATTCTTTGGTAGAATATAAATTTGGTATGTTAATTTTGATTACCATTATGTTATTTATAACTTAAATTGCATCCATTAAGTTAGTAAATGACTTATAATTGTATAGTTACATGGACAAAAATTGGATGACTTGTTAGAAATGGTATAGTTAATACTTAAAAGGAGTGACGACTTTTATGAAATTTGTAAATGATCAAAGGGTCTCTAATGTATTAATTCTATATCCTAGCCTTATTCTATCACCCCCTATATATACTATAATTTAATTTTAATACTTTTTTCTTTGATTATAGAATGGATGAAGATGCAACTGATAGAGTAATCATGTTGTGAATGGTAAAGTCACGTAGTGTTTGCTTTAATTAGAACCATATAATTAGTGTATCAATTGTCTCACAATAATTTTAGATGATTTTAATAGACCTTGTTATAAGTTTATGAACTTGGACAACACTTAGTAGTCGTTCGGGTTATATTCTAATGTTTTTGTAATTTAAGCATCTTCATCAGTATGTCCAAACATATTCTAAATTGTGAAGTTCGCTTTGTATTGTTTTGTTTATAAAGATTGCTCAAACTATTATTAATAACTTGTATAGGAACAAAGGATTATCTTTTAATATTATATTACTTTTATTGGTATAAACATAGTTAAAAAATTTTACTTGCAAAATATAAAAACGTAGCAAATAATATACCACTATAAAAATAAAAAATGTAGCAAAAATTATATAGTTATAAAAGCGTAAAATGTAGCCAAAAATTATTAGTTACGTTTTTATTTTTTTGTCAATCATTTGACACCAAATTTTTTTCTAGTAACAGTGAATCTCGATATTTAGCTATGTATTGTAGTGCTTTAGCTACGAAAGTATTTCATAGCTAATACTTTTTGTCTATGATTTTTAAAAACATTGCTTATAATTTTTAGTTATTGGAAATTGGTGACCCTTTATGCCACGAAATGAAAGCATCACAAATAACTGTAGGCGACATTGTTGGACCAATTGGCTACGTTTTAGTTCATAGTCTATTGTCTACCTTGTTGTGGTGAGATGATTATACAAAAATATAACTAGTGTATAATTTACCCTCTTTCTTTTTATATTTGAAATCAAATGTGAATACATCAATAATAAGCAATCTTGATACCTCAATCAAACTAGCCTTAATCATCTCAACTACTCCAAAAACTGCAACAATTGAAGCTAGTGATGCAGAGAATATGCTCCCTGTTGATTTGGCTAATTCTCAAGTTCCTAACGCAATTGAGGAACTACCAAGGAAGCCAAGTGATACACCAATTGGGGTTGAACCTATGGAAATGGAAGAAACACATACTTCTGCACACTTGACATCTCCTAGCAAACATTCTGATCTAGTTAAGTCTCCACTTCCACAGACAATTAAGTAATTACCTCAGCTATATGCAACTGAAGGGGTCGAGCATATGGGAATGTTAGCTACACACACGTCAACTTCTTTGAATTCTCCTACTCATAATTCAGAAGCTAGGCCTGAAATTCAACAAAATACTTTGAAGCAAAACAATGTTGTAAAGACTGATATGTCGGAATGCATAAAAAAAACTAGATTGTACAATGAATAACGATAGGCTCACAGATAAAACTTACCTTGATTCAACTAGCAGTAGCTCAGTAGTTGAAGCTTCAAAATAAGAAGAATCTGGTGCACTTAAAGTGATTAACAACCGTTCCAAAAGGCGGTCAAATAGGAGGAAGGGGAAACAGAATAGCAAAAATAAAGGGTTTAACCTTACCAATATCAATTCTAGCTTAGAATACTAAAGGGCTTAATGACCCTCTAAAAAAATCCTTAAGGAATTACTTAAAGATAAGCAACATTATTTGGTGGGACTTTTGGAAACTAGAATAAAAGAGCGTCAGAATATGCTTAGTGCCAAGTTTTTGGGCGCTAATTGGGAGACCTCCAATCATCAACCATAGTACAATGGTCGGATCTTTTGTTTCTATAATTGTGATGCAATCCGTGTTTAAGTTCTGCAACAATTGTATCGATTCTTCCATTTAACATGGCAGATGATAGGTATGTCCTTGATTTTTATTATTACACTCAAATATGCTTCAAACTTTGGTTTCCAACGTAACAAGCTATGGTTAGATTTACAAAGACTGTAACTGGGAATTACACACCTGTGGCTTACAGTGGGTGATTTTAACTACTCTTCGAGATTGAATGAAGTTTAGAGTAACATGAATTTCAATCTTAGTTGCATAAAAGAACTCTCAAACTTCCTAATCAAGACGGACTTGGTGGACTTACACTCAACTGTGAAATTGCTCACATAAAGTAACAATCAACAAGGCAGCTGGCTTATTCGGAAAAAAAAACTGGACATATCATTAGTTAATTCCACTTGGTTCAACAAATTTCTAAACTCATTTGTCCATTTTTGTGAGGATCTGATGTCTAACCATTATTATATGCTTCTCCAAAAGATGGTTGACAGAAGAGCTGGAGGCATTCCTTAAAATGTTTCAATGGTATCACTCAGCTTAAGGGGTTCCTGGATACTGTTAATCGATGATGGAATGAGGTTGCAAGCTATAAATCCTAACATCTTATGACAAAATTAAAGATGGTGAAGAGAGCTCTCGAGAGTTTCATGTTTGACAAAAAATTAGCATATAAATACTCTTAAAGAGAAGCTAGCTCAAGCTCAAAAAGCCTATTATGACTCTCCATATAATGCAGACTTGAGATTGGCATAGATTAAGAGATTACAAGAATATCAAGAAGCCCTTGAGCTTCACAACTCCATCCTTAAACAAAAAGCTAGAATCAACTGGATGAAAGATGGGGACTCTAACACTAGATTCTTCCACTTTACATTACTCGCTAGAAGAAATATTAACAAAATTTCATCTTTGCAAGACTACTGGCCTAGAGCATACGGAACAGGCTGAATTGCAAGAGATAGCTAGAGGTTACTACTTAAACTTGATTGGCTATGATTATACTGCTACTCCTAGCTACAGTGTGCAATAGTTATTCAATTGCTCAAGATATCAGAGATCTTTTGGTTTCCTTGATTATAGAGATTGATGTCAAAAGGGTTCTCTTTAGCTTACAGCCTTCAAATTCACCTGGACCGGATGGTTATCTTGCATTGTTCTTCCAAAGTACATGGGATATTACAAGCCAACTGTTCATAGAGGTAGTGTTGGAAATTTTCGCTTCTTCCATGGTGCTTTATGAACTCAATCATACTTTCATTTGCTTGGTGGCTAAAAAGAAAAACCCTCATAGAATGTAAAAAATCATGTTGTAACATAATGTATAAGGTGATTTCCAAACTCCTAGTTGAAAGATTGAGAGTGGTGATCTTGGGTATTATTAATCCATCTTAGGGAGCTTTTATTCCTAACAGAAATGTTAGGGATAATATTCTTATACTACAAGAGCTGATGAAGAAGTACAACTCAGTAAAATGCTTAACAGTAGCTCAATCAAAGTTGACTTTTATAAAGCATTTGATACTATCAGTTGGGATTTCATTCGTATATGCCTTAAAGCTACACAACTACCACATAGATTTCTTAATTGGATAATGACTTGCATTCAGACTTCTTCATCAAGTGTGATCGTGAATGGTTTCCTTACCAAACCTTTTAAGACTGCAAAGGGTATTAGACAATATCTCCTTATTTATTCACCCTTGTGATAGAAGCTCTCTCCAAGCTGTTAAACAAGCTGATCACTAGTAATGGAGGATTCCAATATCATCATAACTGTAGAGCTGCCAACTTTACTCATCTCATATATGCTAATGACTTAATACTTCTATGTGCAGCGGATACTTAATCTATCAATCTTACGAGGCAAGCTCTGAAACTCTTTGTTGAATGGTTGAGGTTGAAGCATAATATTGAAAAGAGTTGCCTTACAAGTCCACTGATGTGGGGAATCTTATTGAAGTTAGATGCCTTACAAGTATGAATGTTTACACAACTCCATTATGTTATGTTGGTATTCCCATCACATCCACAAAACCAAAATTTCTAGATTGCCTTCCTCTGATTGAGAGGATCAAAACGAAAATAAATGCATAGAAGAAGAGGTTTCTCTCATATGCTACTAAAATCACACTTGTTTTAGTTCTTCACAATTTGCATCTTCATTGGACAACTCATGTTGCCTCACCTAAGAAGGGTTACTAAGGAGATTGATAGAATAACGAAGGCATTCTTATGGACTGGAAGAACAAACAACGCAAAAAATTATAAGATCAAATGGAGTGAAGTTACCATTTCGAAGAAACTAGGACGCCTTGGAATTACCTCAATAACAACTATACAAAAAATACATATGTGCAAAAGACTATAGAGGCTCTACATTGATCAAAATGCACTTTGGATCAAATGGGTTCATCAGTACCATCTCGATCTGGCAGGCTACTTATATAAGAGAGGTCTCTTGGATTTTTATTCAGATGATGAAGATGAAAGTTATTATCTATCCATGGATCAAGCATAAAATAGGTAACGGTGAAAAAACTTGGTTTCGGTTTAATCATTGGTTGGACTCTCCTATCGTACACAATCCTGTGCTGAATCATTTAAGGAACAGAATCCCTCTGAACCGTAAAGTCTCTTCTTTGATATGGAATGGTGTATGGCAGGGATATTTTAGAGGATTTGATCATCTTATACAACACCTTCCTTATATAAATGATGTGTTAAATAAGCATGATATCATTTAGACACTCACTCTAAGCGGAAAATTCATAAACAAATCATGTCATCAACTATTTACTAGCAGACTTCCTGAAGTTCCTTGGTACAACATCTTGTGGAGAAACACTTTTAATCCAAAGGCCTCGTTGATCACTTGGATTGTCATAAAGAACAAACTTAAGACTAAACGTCAATGGCATGGCAACATGGACTCTACTTGTGTGTTATGTAAGATGGAAGTGAAAACTACAGATCACCTATTTTTTCAATGCAGGTTTTCTAGAGCAGTTTGGAGCAAGATCCTACACCTAATAGCAACTAACACTTATATTTATGATTAGGAGCAAACATTGAACTGGGTGATTAACTTTAGGAAGCATAATATATTTACTGGGAAAAATCTAAAAATGGTTTTATTTTGACCATTTTAAATGATATAAAGATATTTTTCCTAATTAGATTAATGCTTAGAGAAGATTCTAATAAACCCTTTTGGAAGGAGAAGTTCCTTGTACGATTACATCTTATTTTAAGAGAAAAGGTTAGAAATTAGAAAAGATAAAATCATGATTAGATACCTTATAATTAATTAACAGGTGGAGAATCGATTAGATTTATCCAAAAGAAAGGCCTGAAGTTATATCAAGATATGAACACAAAAACAACTGAAGTATGAAATATTTGAAAATCAACAACAACAACATTAACAATAATAATATTCCAATAAAAATCCCACTAATATGAAATATTTGAAAATAAAAAGGAATTACGCTCATTCTGTCAACAGATTGTTGTTACTTATAATAATAAAGCTTATAAAGACTAATAAATATTCAAAAATTATGATAAAAATATGAGTGAGTTTTCCTTATTGGAAACAAAGAAAGTCTGATAGACATTGAAGGCGAAACTAAAATTATCAACAAAACAAAAAATCTCTTCTTTCTTAAAACTTAAAAATATTACATGTTATAAGTGGTTATAAAGCTAAATACTGAATATATAAAAACTTCAAAAATTAGAACTAGATCAAGAAATATTAGATAAAAATATAATCCCTAATAATAACAGATATTGAAAATTTTGAGAAACCCTTTAGAGATGAGTCAAAAAACGAAGTTTTATTATTAGAAGAAACTAATAACTCTAAGTGATTGGTCTAGTAAAGATGGAGAAAAAAGAAAAAAATTAATGTGTTAACAAAAAAAATCAAAAGTTCTTATGAGAGACCTCTAAAATCTTCAATTACAAAATAAAAAGACCTTATGAAATTACGCAATCCTTTGAAAATTCTAGCCAAATTTCACATTCTTCTTATTCCTATTACAACTTAAGCAATGTCTTAGATAAAGCTAAAAGAACAAAGACCTCTCAAATAACACTTTCGAAGATGCATCAATAAATTACTATGATAAAGTATGAATTAAACTTAAAACAAAAGCAAAAGGAAGATAGTGAAACAATTAAAAATTACTTTAACAAATTCACTCTAATAATGAACAAAATTTAGAATAAGAAGTGAATAAAAATCTCAAATTAAACAATAATAAAAAACCATTAGAATATATTTTGACGTCTCCTAAATCAAATAATGTCTCAAAATATTTAATTAAATAACTCTTAAAATAAATAAAGATTTTATAGTAGACATTATTATTTATTCAATATAAGAGAAAATTTAAATCGCATAAAATAAGTAGAAACTATTACAAAAAGTGAAGAAAGATTAAAAGTAGCAAATACTAAATTAAAAATTAAATTGACAAAGAAATTTATTTTATTATAGTACAAGATATACATTATATAGTAACTTAAGAACTCCTTTTATAAAACTAATTATCTCATATATAGTAAAGCATGATAACATTTTGACAAAATAAATAACAAAAAATTAAATTTTCTTTTAAAAAATTAACAGGCTAAATAGAAAACCAACTAAATAATATAACACATGCAAAACTTATTTAAAAATAAAAACGGAACATTAATCAGAAAAATTAATAATTTACAAAATAATATAGAAAACGAAATTTACCTAAGGCTTTTCTGGAATAAAAGCAACATATTAGAGACCTACCTTACGAAAAAGATTTTAATGTAAAAAATCCCTACTAGAGTTAAAGACTTATATAAATAAGCAAAGAATTAGAAAATCATTGTAAATAACAAAAATGAAGAATCCTTTGGTTAGAAATGAATTATAAACCTTTAAATAAAGCTTTTATACGGATTAGATGTCCAATCCTTAGGAACAAAATATTTTCTTCAAAAATTATACAATGTCTATATTTTCTCAAAATTTGACATCAAGTTAGAATTCTAAATTTTGTATATTAAAATTTTCACCTATATCATAATAAAATAAATTGAGAAACAAGTTAAAACAATCACAATTCCATATTTAGTGACATCCAAATATATAAATGTATGGTAGGATATTTTCTTTCAGGGTTGGAGGCTTAATACTCTGTTCTAATTAACCACGCAGAATATAGCGAGAGGAAGTCTATAAATTAATTGCATTTAACAATAGAGGACAGATGGCCATGTCTTTATGGGCTTAACACGCTACTAACAAGTAACAACAGGAACATGACACTTAATAAATCCAATCATATAATCTAAACCTGATAAATCAGTAGACACTATATTTCTTCAACTAATAGCACGCAGAATGCACCAATATAACAACAAATAGGCCCAAGTACTAGTTTCAAGTTTCAATTCCGCTGATAAAGCCTTGTGCACAGGACTTGTTTTAGGAGACAAGTTCTACCATGAACAAATGAAAAGCAGGACCAGTTAACTTTGAGTTGAACAGGCAGCACCTTCGAAAGAGCACTTCCTAAAATGGGGTCCTGAGTAAAGGCAACTGAGGTAGAAATCTTAATGAGTGCTTACCAGGTCCATGCAGCTGAAGCCAAATAATATATCCATTAAACATACAAGGCAGGTAATAAAATTTACGAAAAGAAACATCAAAGCTTGGAGAAGACGGGCTTTCTTTTCTGGAGATGCGCAGATATCGCCTCCTTAAGATCGTCAGACACTAACATAGCAGAGTTCCAAGTCGCCACGTAATCCAGTCCTTGATGTAAGTTCAAATCACGAGTTCTAAGAAGGACCGCTTTTGTCCCAGCGACAGCAAGTGGAGATTTTGCAGCAATTCCTGTTCAATTATTACATGAAAAACCAACACTTTTGTGTAACTGAAAATGCCTTCCATTTTTATCTAATATGTTATTGCGACAATTGCAGTTTATGCAAAATATATAATGGCCGCAGAGCGCCATTTAGAGCCTGAATCCTACTTCCAACTGTAACAAAATTTAACATCTAATTCTATTAATATAATCTATACCTTTTAATACTCAATTCATTTTGGTAACAAAATGAGAGACACTGAAATTACCTTCAGCAACAACTTTAACGCCCTCTTCCAACTTTTCTTTTGATCCGAAAACCCGGGAAACCAGACCCAACTCCTTGGCCTCATCACCCGAGATCCTCCGACCTGTCAAAGCCAATTCCATCGAGTTACCAAAACCCACAATCCCAGGTAACCTCTGTAACGTCCCCAGGTCCGCCGTGAGGCCAACGTCAACCTCCTTAACGGAAAAAAATGCATCCTTTGTACAAAACCTAATGTCACAGGCGGTCACGATATCAATTCCTCCACCAATACAAGCTCCGTGGATGCTCGCAATCACCGGTTTTCTACACCGTTCGATTGCAGTGATCGCGTCCTGCATGAGCTTGATATCGCGACGGAGTTTCTCACTGGCACGGGCACGATCTCGGGTGGGAGAAGACTGATCGGTGATGGAAGAGAGAGCCTGAAGGTCAATTCCGGAGCAGAAGTGATCGCCGGAGCCTGAGAGCACGACGACGGCGACATCAGGGTTCTGGTCGAGAGAAGAGAGGGCTTTGGGGAATTCGGCGAAGAAATCGCGCGAAAGTGCGTTAAATAGCGATGGGCGATTAAGATATAAATGGAAGACTCGTGAATTTTGGACGACTTTAAGCGTTTTGTATTCTTCCATTTTATTTTCTCCGTAGGTCGAGACACTGAAGAAAATCGGAGGATTAGATTGTCGGCCGTCCCACTTATAAAACCTTTGTTGTGGAAGTTAATACAAATTGGCAAGAAAAGAAAAGGTCCTACCGGGATTCGAACCCAGGTCGCTGGATTCAAAGTCCAGAGTGCTAACCACTACACCATAGAACCTTGCCGCTCTTCCCAATTGATTCCAGTTGCTGTCATGCCATTATCACGTAGTAGTTACAATCAGTAGTTTTCTATAAAATTAAGATGATTAAATCGAATAATTAGATGTATTTGGAAGTTAACATAGACTGAGAGCCGAATGTTTCACGTAAAAATGAAAAGCATTTCCAACTTGGTTACTAATAATTTGTAGTTGCACTAACAACAAAATTGGAGTTTGAGGGACATGTTGATATCTGGTCCAATGGACATAGGTGAAACGGATAAACCTAAGCGTAGGCTTCCCAAATTATATAAAATAGTTGCGAAGCTTCACGTCATAGGATTTGTCAATAATGATAAAGCGGTAGACGATTGAAGCTAATAAGTAATAATAGGAAGAGATTGGACACTAGGGCACAGTCACTATTTTGTTGGGGCAATGTCCTTGACCTAGAATTAGACATCAGTTATCGTATAAACACTTCAACCCAACTGCTACTCTCTTATATGTTAGAGAATTGCCTCCAAATGAAAACAATCAACGACTTCCCGCATGCCACAGATGTCTATTGAAATTAAATCCTTTTTATATGTGTATATAGATTTTTTTAATTATAATAGTTGTTAATGTTGATGATAATCGGACATCTAAAATAATATTGATGAGTTCAAAATTCACTTCCAAATTAATTGAATTTAAATTGGGCACAAGTGGCTTGTTGGATTTTTAGATAATGGTTCAGTTGTGATATAATTATATTTTTAAGTGGGATATGGGAAGAAGATCACGATTTTTTTAAGTGGGTTGAAATGAAGTCATGGGATTTTAGAGATAGTTAGATATATGATGTATATATCTACTTATGTTATTTTGGCATAATTTTATAAATTGGACTTATCATATATTTTTATTAATTGGAAAATCATAGCTAATTAATAATCCTTTCGTGTTGCAAAAGATTAACGTGATGATTTTATGCTTGTATTTTCTGGCCAAGAGATTCACGAATTTGTAGTGATTTTGTGGGGTGTTGCTTAAGCTGGACGTTCAGCTTTATGGAGTGGCTCTTGAGTGAACAGCTTTGTATGTTGCGTACAACTACTGTTGTGGATTGCGTGTTATATGTGCAGCCGTGACTTGATTCTGAGTTCGACGTGAATCAGTTCATTGTTGTTGCGACGACTTCTAAATTTATTTCAGTGGAGCTGAACCTTTTGGAAAATTGTTATTCTCTTTTATCTCAAGTATATTATTTCTTTTGTTCTTAGTTGATTGATCACTTGAGTTGTTTGTTTAATTGTCTTCTATTAAAAGTTTTTTAGAAAAATCATCTGTTGAGATTAGTACGAGGCAATTGTACTATTGGATGCGAAATTCATTCACAGGAAGAGGTTGAGAGATAATATCAAGGGTTGAGTGGTGTCGGCTCAATAAAGCCTTGAGTAAATCTATTGTACTTTGGTGAAAGTATTAAGCTGGGTGAAGGCCCCGCAAATATAGGCAAGGTGTGCCGAATTGCGTTAAGAAATCTCGGGTGTTGATCTGTTTAATTTCGTATTTATATTTATGTTTTCGTTTGTGCTGAAAAATTAACAATTGCTGATACAGTTACTTTATATCTAGTAACTGACAGATATAGTTATAAGTAACTGTGGTCAAATCAAAGTTTGCGAAACACTGACACCCCTTTGGTTTTTTTTTCAATAGTACAAAAAGTATAATTTTAAATGAACTTAGGAAAAAAAATGAGAAAAATCAATGCAGAATAAACAAAAAGATGGTTGTGAAGCAAAGCTTTAGCATACTTAAAATGGGAATGTGAAAGCCTAAAAATTGGAGCAGTGGTTGATCAGAAAATGTGCTCCTAAACCCACCCTTAAGTGGTAAATGGTAATTAAGCAGAGGTGTGCAAAGGTTTCTTCGAGTCAGACAGAGATTGCACTTGAGCACAAAGGCAAGAAAGGATGGTGAGGAAAGTCCTATTGATTGCACCCCAACCAAATAGAAGTCAAACACAATAATCATATCAGACCATATTTTGATAAGTAAAAAGATTAAATTAGAACCTAAAATTTTTACCTAAATTAAATTTGAATCCAAACAAATTAAATTATTTAAAAAGAATTTCAATATTTTACAAATATTCACTTTAAACTCAACTTAATATCTCCATTTGTTATCTATTACAAAAGAAAACTTATCTGACTTTTTTAAAAATATTTTCTAATAAGTCCTTTTGTCAATGATACATCTTACCTAACAAATAGGACTAACAAACTAAAAAATATATAATTTTAGACTTGCCTATATCCTAGATCACTTCTCAGCTTACATAAATTTTTTTTATTGTCCCGTTTAAAGATGCAAGTTCTCAAAGTTGTTGTCATTCGTACAACATCATCTAAAGCTCTTTTAGTGTTTCTACCTCTACTAAACCATGCAAATCCTTATTATCTAATGGGCTTAGCTTCAAGTCCCTTTTTTGTTGTTATAATCTTCCTTCCTTCACTGATCCTTTATCTTTAATAACTATCTTAGCTTTAGTTTTTCTATCTACTCTCTTTTACGTATTAGTAAATTAGTCCTTATTGTTTTTTTAAATTTATGTTATCGGTCAGTATTGCTAATTTTCATTCGGTATTGGCCGGTATCAAAAATATCGGCCGTGTACCGACAGGTATCGTAAATTTGAAAAATAGTAAGTACTAATTTGCAAAATTTTAAAAATTTAACCCT
>JANZXV010000001.1:6700565-6711260 GCA_027576455.1 Erythroxylum roigii | reverse complement strand
GACGGATCCAGGGGGGGCTAGCAGGGGCTATAGCCCCCCCAAGACTAAAGTTTTCAGAATATATACATATATATATATAAGCGCCAGCTCCCAGACTAAAAATTTTTCAAAATATATACATATATATAGGCGCCAGCCCCCCAAGACTAAAATCCTGGATTCGTCGCTGCCTTTACTTCTTTTTATTTTCAGCTATGTAAGCTCATGCATCTTATTATTATTATACATATTTTTTTCCTCTTCATGTGTCAATTGCAAAACAATTTCTCTATTAATTACTAGACCTCTTTAAACCGTTAGCTCATCCGTTATCTTTCTCATCGCATTTAACGTACCGGTGAAACAACCATACAAAAAAGTTATATCCTCAATTATGATATTATATATCTACAACACACATGTTCAACTGATTTATATATATATATATATATATATACACAGATCAAGGGTTGCACTATTGAGTACAATATTATTTAAAATAGAAATTCATGCAATCACTTGATTTTAGTCTGACTATAAGCATGATTGATTTAAGTTCAATCGGGCCTAGCATGAATTATCACAAAAGCGAGTCGCACAATCCTCATGTACTCTTTCGACCCTTTTCCTTGGTCAGGCTCGAGGAGTAGGGGGCTTATGATTGGGTCGGCTGTGCTAGGTCCAAGCTCAAACTTAGAACGACACATGGGTCGATCGGCCCATTCAGAAAACGTTGACCTAATTCCTACAGGTATTCACTATATAAACTCATCATCTCGGCATGATGGGGGTATGACTCCAAAATCCTATTTTTCTCTTCAGAAAACTACTAAAATCTTCACAGAAAGACTAACTTGAGCGTCGAAGGAGCCTTCCGAGAATCAACCCCCGGCGCGCCTTTATTTGTTTTGCAGGTGACTTACAACCCGAATCATACAAGCTATGGATCAAGTCAACGATATTTAGCCTCAGCAGAATCCGACCGAACCACACTTGATTTTACTCTTACTATAAGCATGATTGCTTGATTTAATATTCAAATGAAGGCACGCGATGGAAGGGGTTAACGGAGGAGAGGGATTTTATGCTACGCTACCTACTTATACTTCACTTTGTCATGCAACAAGAATGAGTTCAATACGCATACTCACTCCACCTTTGAAAAAGATAGAAATGTGTTTATTAAAGCCTTTGCATCAATCTGCCCATAGAGTGTCACTTCTTCTGCATGAGCTTCGCTTTGTCTCTAAAGGCAGAGGCCTAGGGCTCCGTTAGAGACCAGACCCTCCTGCTTCTTCTGCTCTTTTCGGACATTTATCATCATACAAATTACTGAGATTGAGAGAGTTCTTTGTTTTTTTTTTTTTTTGGAGATGGCGTTAATGAGCAATCAACGTCCATTGGCTTTTGCCTTTGGCGTCTTAGGTATACATGACAAACATTTTTATTCCTGCACAAGTTGTTTGGTCTTTTCAGCGCCCACATGAGTTTTTCTGAAGCTTCACTGCTCGCCATAGTAACTTAATATTTGTTGATAATGGACAAACACTGTTGTCCATTCTTCCTCCATGTTTTCTCGCAAAATGGAGAAGACGCATGCAACAACGCTTGTAGATCTTTGTAGTAAGTTGACTAAATTCATTCTCACCATTGGTTTATGATTTCCACTTGGCGGTCTACTTAGTGTTAAATCATAGCAATGTGTATCCTTTCAAACTATAATCTGGTGCAATAATTGCAACTTCTTCTTATAAGTTATAATCTGCATATCCACAAAACATTAAGTGCTGCATCATTTTGTTTTTATGACCGAGTCCTTTTCCTTTTTCTCACAAATTGATGAGTTACTTTTCAATACTGACAGGTAACGTCGTCTCACTGTTTGTGTACTTGGCTCCAGTGTAAGTGTCTTCTCTTTTTTCTATTAATTTCAGTGTTCATATTTCAATTGTACAAAGGGGTGCGAAATTGATCATTTCACATTTCTCTGCAGACCGACATTTTGGAGAATTTGCAGAAAAAGATCAACCGAAGGCTTTCAATCTCTGCCTTATCTTGTGGCGTTGTTCAGTTCCATGCTTTGGCTCTACTATGCAATGCTCAAAAAGGACGCCTTTCTTCTTATTACCATCAACTCATTTGGATGTGTCATTGAAACCATATACATCAGCTTATATATTGCATACGCAGCAAGAAAGAACAGAGTATTCCCGTTCTAAACACATATTTCTTGATGATTTTTGTAAAATGTTCAAGGCTTAAGGCTTACTTCTACCTGTTTACAATCTACCGTTTCCAATTTAAACTTATTATGTGTGCAGGTTTCAACCATCAAAGTATTTGTTTCTATGAACATGGGATTGTTCTCTTTAATCCTGCTTATTACAGAATTTCTGGTAAAAAATTCAGTTCGTGTCAAGTTTCTTGGTTGGATTAATGTCGCTGTTAACGTCAGCGTCTTCGCCTCACCCTTAAGCATTGTGGTTAGTGTTACATTGAACGCTAAATTAAAGCAGCCTGGTTTTGTATGCCATTTTCCTTTAGTAAACATAATGACTTTTCCTCAGGCACAAGTTATTCGGACCAGGAGCGTGGAGTTCATGCCGTTCCCTTTATCATTTTTCCTCACCTTGACAGCAGTTATGTGGTTTTTCTATGGCATATTTGCAAGGGATTTCTGTGTTGCTGTAAGCAATTTCCACAACCTTAAAAAAGTTCGAAACTTTCCCCGTTTAACATTTACCTCCATCACCTAAATTTGCTCCCTTTTTGTTACTTGTTGGAATTGGCAGCTACCGAATATACTGGGGCTCGTCCTGGGACTACTTCAAATGATGCTACATGCAGTCTACAGGAACGCAAGCAAAGTTATGAAAGACCAAAAGTTAACAGAGAACTTCAAGACTATCGTAATAATAAGCATACCGGGAACATCTGAGGTGGACCCTGTGGAGGTCAAATCTGTGATGAATGAAGTTGCTAAAGGTCACGAACAAGAAGAGCCCAGAAAGCAAGAGGAAAGCATCGAAACTCAGGAGGGTCTGAAATCAAATGAACAAGCAGTCTGATTTTGTGTTGTAAACGTATTTAGCTGTGGATTTTGGTTGGTTTCTTTTCTTAATTAATACTTTGTAAACGTATTTAGCTGTTGATTTTGGTTGGTTTCTTTTCTTAATTAATACGTTTACCATTTGGGAGACGTGTTGGAAAATTGATCCAGCAGTGGAATAGTTTTACAATTTCTGGAAAGGATTACTTTAATAAAATAATTTGAAATAATAATAAAAAAGCAAAGGATTAAAAATAAGTTTGAATTGAGTTTTTCTATAATTTTTCTTGATTTAATTATACAAATTTTAATGGTATCCATAAAATAAAGAAAAATAATTCTAACATTTAAGCAGGGTTAGATAGAAAGTATTAATTCATTTCGTGTCTTCCCCCTTTTTTAAGGAAAATATAGGATTTATCAAGTCTAATTAAAATTAAACTCCTACTCATAATTAAAGTTTAACTTTAGTTATATAATTAAGATTCAAATTTAATAATTTAAAATCTCATATTTGTTTCTTACATTTTTTTTAAAACTCCACAACTAAATCTAACTTATTTTAAATTTATTTATTTCTCTTTAATTGCTATATATATGTGATAGATTAGGTGTTTAATATGTTAGAATTATAATTAAATTAGGTAAAGTCAAAATAATTTTAATTTATCTTTAAATATCCAATTGAACAATTTATATTATTGATCAAAATTGATGGCTAACATTGTAACGTGACTATTTAAATATTATGAATGTTAAAGTGGCATGCTTAACTATAACGTTTAAATTAATTCTTTTGTTATCTAGTGTTCCAATCAGGCATAAAGTATGAAATTAATGTCTAGTTTGTTAAAATTCAATCTTATTTATTATTAAAAAATAGTATTTAATTTATTATTGATATTTAAAAACTACTTTTTCAAATCTCAATCATTTTGACTAGAGAATTTTCAAATATTATCTTTGGTGCTACTAACGAAAGCAGTTACAAGATTTTCTAAGTATATGAGTACAAAATTTGATATGAGCATGATGAGAGAGCTTAACTTAGTTCTTAGAGTTCAAATCAAGTAAATAAAGGACATCTTTATCAATCAAGTCTAGGTAGACCCAAAAAAAAAAAAGCACTTCGAAATGGATCAAGCTAAGTGATTAGGAAAAACTAAGAGTCTTACAACTAAGTTAAACAAGAATGAAGAGGGCAAGTTAGTTGATAAGTAGGCTTAATATTATATTCAAGTTTGTTTACATACTAGATTTCAATCAAATCCAAAAAAGTCTCATCTTTAAGCCAGTAATCGTATACTTACATACCTATATGGTATCAAGTAATTAAGACTTTGATATCCTAAAGCCATAATTTTTTATTTGATTGGTTATTCATATGTGAATTATGATAGTAGTCTTTTAGATGGAAAAAGCATGTATGATACTTGTCAATTTCTAGATAATGCATTAGTATGATGGTTTAGTAAAAAAATAAATTTGGTTGCCTTATTAACTGCAAAAGTTGAATATATTATGACATAGAACTTGTGGCTGGCAGTTATTGTGCATAATTTCTATAACTTAGACAACAACTTATATATTGTGACATAGAAATTACAAAGATTCCAATTAGATGTAATAACACTAGTTCCATTTGCTTAACAAAGAACCTCATTTAACACTCAAGAACTATGAATATCTAAATTAACTATTATTATATTAGATATCATGTGTAAAATGAAGATATTAAGCTAGAATTCATTGATATGTTACATCAATTGACTGACATATTCACTAAACCAACGAGCCAGGATATATTTTGCACAATTAGGAGAGAGATAGGCATAATTGAAGCAAATTTGATTTAATAAGGATCTCTTTAGGTACTTAAATTTGGTTTTAATTATTTGATTTGTTATGTACATAGGTTTTGTCATATTACTCTAGTGTACTATTGAGTTATTATTTCTTTTTTCTAAAACAGGAGAAGGAAAGATAGTGATATTAATGTTTGATTGCATTGTTATTGTGCATTAGAAGGGTATGATATTCTTATCTTTATAAATAGCATAAATGCAATTGTTGATTTCGAATTATAAGAAAATAGAGAATCTGTAAGTTCAATATCAATTTACTTTCCTCAGTCAGCCTCAACTGGAATACATTAAGCAAATTATGATTAAAAAAGAAGTTTATAGCTTAAACTATATCAATTAAAATTAAAATAAAAGAATTAGTCATTTTCACAATTTATAAGCATTTTTATATGTACTTACTTTCATCATTATGATTTCTTACTCATTTTGAAAAATTAACTTGGTAGGAAGAGTTCGGAGTCAAAGAGTGCAAATGATTGAAGAGAAATTCATCGAATTTTTCCTTAGGTACATATAGCCACCCATTTTTATGGAAAGAAGCCTAAACTCATGCTCCTGTTAAATAAACATGGTTGACAATATATTCATGTACACAATTGTGTTCTTTAGAAAATACATCATGAATATGGTTTGGCATATGAGTGTGTTACAAATTGTGTTCATATAAGACCATCACATTAAATGACTTGACCAAATGAGCATATACCTATCATTGTTAACTGGGATTCTCTATCATGAACATGGTTTGCAATTGAGTTGCATGATTAGAATAACATAATTTCTTCATTTTCAATGTTAGTAGTTATAAAATCAAATGTAATTATTTATTGCTCGACCTAATAAAAGACAACTACATGGAATTCATGCTAGATTTTACCTAATTAAAGGCAAAATATGGTACCTTTTTACTATATATGACAAATTTACTTAATTTGCCTTTCCTTATGGACTTCAGATATGGATTAGAAGTATTCATAATTTTATCAGATTAATGATTAACTAATTTTAATTTTTATTAGTTTAAATGTTCCATGTGATTGAAATTTCATTCAATATTATCAGTCCAAGGTATTGTTTTGTTGTTATTAGTTTATTTTATGAAATAAAAATAATATATCTAGTTTTATGAAAATATACATTGTTATAAGTTATTACATGGTTGTATGTAATCTTCTACCCTCTTTAGATGATATAAGATAAAGTACATGGTATGAGACACAATTTTCTCTACCCTTACTCCTAACTAAAGCTCATAAGTGTATATTTGAGTGGTTAAAGGAGTATATTTGGGTGCTTAAACAAATGCAAAAGTAAGAGTATATTTGAGTCTTTTAAGGGCTATATTTAAATGCTCAAAAAATGTAAGCCATGTATACAATAATGTTCCTTAGAAAAAAAATCATGAACGTGATTTGTTATACAAATTTATAGTAAACCATGTCATATAAGAATATTATATTAAATGATCTGAGTAGATAATAATAATAATAATTATTATTATTATTATTTGTGTTTAGTATTCTTAGTGTTATTTGCATTTATTTTAGCTATATCTTGAGATTTGGGTATTTTATTATTATTTCTATTTAGTTCTTTTATTTCTTCATTACTTGTCTTTTCATTTATTTTATGTTTTATGAATTGTTTCTGTTACCAGAATCATTCGTATTTTGTCTCATTTGCATGTGGGTCCACCGGAAACAACCTCTCTATTATGTAGGGGTAAAGCTGCGTACTATCGGACCTCTCCAGACCCTGCTTCATTGCGGGATTTCGGACTGAGTGATGATGATGATGATGATGAGTAGATAATGTGTACCTATCATTGTTGATTAAGATTCCATGCCAATAACACTATTTGTAATTAAGTTGCATGTTTGTAACAACATAATTTCTTCCTTAATTAAATAACATATTCACTATCTAGCCTTTCAATCTTACTTCTATGACTGTGAGTGCATATGAATGTTAAAAATAAATAAGGAATAACATATGACCTTGATATGGATGTTTGTAATTTTCAATGGTATTAGTTATAAAATCAAATGTAAGTATTTGCTACTTAACTTAATAAGATGTTTAATCAGACGAAATTCATACTAGATTTTACCTAATTAAAGTAAAAAAATGATACTATTTGTATTATATATGAAAATTTTAGTAAAATATACATTCCTTATAGACTTTAGGAATGGTTGAAAAGTTTTCATAATTTTATTAAATTGATGATTAACTATGAAATAACAATTACTTTAAATGTTTCATAAGGTTGATATTTTATTTATTTTTACGATCCAAGGTTGTGTTTTTTTTTCTATCATTGATTAAATTTGATGAACTGAAAAAAATTATCTAATTTTTCATGAAAATATACATTAATATGAGTTATTACATGGTTGTATGTAATCTTCTATCGTTGTTAGGTGTCATAAGGTGTTGTACATGGCATGATTTACAAGTTTGTCTCTACTATTATTCATAACGAGAGCTCGTGGGAGTATATTTAAGTGGTTAGTAGAGTGTTGTTTAGTACTTAAACAAATGCAAGAGTAGGAGTATATTTGATTCCTTAAATGAGTATATTTAAGAGCTTAAAAAATGCAAGTCATGTACTCAATGATGTCTTTTAGAAAACAAATCATGATCATGGATTGGAACACGATTTTATAACAAACTATGTTTTTATAACAACATTATGTTAAGTGAGTTGACCAGAATAGATGTGTACCTATCGTTGTTGATTGAGATTGCATGCTAAGTATATGATTTTTAATTGAGTTACATGCTTGTAACAATATAATTTATTCCTTAATTAAAGAACTTATTCATTATTTATTGTTAATGGGCATTTTTGTATTAATTTTTGATACATAATTTGCTAAAATATTGTCCATTTAATATTTAAATTGTACTAATTAAGAATTATTTGTTTTAATTTTAGGCACATATTGGATTTGGACAATGAGAGAAAAAGTCACAAATTAGGAGCTCTTTACACCTAAGAAAACATGTCTATGTTTAAGTTTGCCTTGGATAAAAAAATTTAATTAATTAAAAAGGCAATAAGCTAGTTGGCGGCATAGAGGGAGAGTAACAACTGAATGTGTGCTGAAAGACAATAAAATAGAGAGAAGACAAAATAGCTGGAGAGCTGAAACAAAGGAGCAGCAAGTGGCGTGATTTAGAGGGGCTAAAACGTTAAAACACAACAGAGCAAAAGTCAGTTGGCGACAAAGAGAAAAAGAAGTATTTTGGTTAAGTGTGAAGCAAAGTTTGGCATTCAATACACAACAAACAAAAGCAAGGCAGCTGGAAGTTAGGTGTGGTTAGAAGAACATGAAGACAAGAGCTGTGCGTAAAAGGTGGAAAAAAAATCTCTTAAACTCACGTAGAAAGCTAGCAGCAAAAGGAGAAAAAATAATTTGGCTGGTTGTAAGAAAACATAGAAGGCAGCTGTTGAAGCAAAAGGTTGAAACATTCAAACAAAAACGTTAGCTGGCGTGAATGAAGGAGAGGAGTGGAGACAAAAAATAATTAAACAGGAGGTGGCGTGAAGAGGAATAAGGTGGACATTCCATAGGAGGAGATAAAAACGTTGGCAAAGAGAGGAGCAAGGGCATTAACGCTACACTGATCACTCATCTCTCCATTAACAATCGAAGCAGCTACGTTGAAAGTTTTGGAGACCTGAGCTGTTGGAGAATCACTCACGTTATAACACTACCCGAACGTTAGAGGCTAGTTTGAAGAAGGCGTGTTAGAAGTTGAGGCTGGGGGGCTTGAGACGTTGACACCTAGCTAAAGGGAGGAGGAGAGCTGTTGAAGGAAGAGAGCAATGAAAACAACCCCATTTCAAACACACACGCCACAGCCCCACTCAAAATATACTCTCCACTCACATTGAAGCAGGTGGTTGCTAGATGACATGAGCATGTTGAAGAAAGTGGTGAACAACAAAAGCAGCTGGTGCATTAACGTGAGCTAAAAAAAGAAATCGTTGGCAGCTGGTTGGAGAGAAAAGGGACAAGTGTCAGCTGGTGGAGAAAAACAATTAAAGTGAGCTGGTGGTTTAATGTGAGTAGAGCATCTCACCACGTTGAGGCTGGGGGCTTGAAAAGTAGGAGATAGCTGTGGAGAGAACAACACGTTAGCTGGTGGAGACTCCTATGTGGTCAGCTTGTGCATGAAAAACAACAAGTTTACTTTTGCGTCAGCTGCAGAAAATGGGGTGTTTTTAATTTTTTTTTGTTATTCCTTATTTATTTTAATTGTGTGAATTTAATCAATGCAGACATATATTATGACCATGAATTATGTTAAATTGATGAATATGTGTGAGTAAGTTTTTTTTCAGTTAATGTTAAGATTGATATTGGATTTGGATAATTTTTATGGTATTGATTTTTGCTTGATTGAATGCATAATTAGTCCTAATTTAGCTTGATCGCCTAGATTAAGACCTTAGATGATTTAATGCTACAACCAATAGGATTTAATTTGTCGAAAAATTAATCAAGCGACATACTTGAGACTAAAGTGTATACCAACCTTAGGATCTTGTGTAAGGATACCTAGAATTAACGAACTTAATTTTAGGCTTCTTGTATTTAACGCTTTTTTATTCTGAATTATCTATGAACCAAGTGGTGACTCGGATTTAGAAGAGAAGGAATTTCTATGAACATTGGGTTTGACTTGCTTAAGTGAAGTATTTCCTAAATCAATCCACTGTTGTAATTTTATTTTTAGTGTCCAATCCAATTGAAATCTGATACTTTAACCGATTTTTGTCATTTAATTAAATCTAGTCGTTTTAATTCATACCTTGCATTTTTCATAATTTCTTAATTTGCTTATTTTATTTTATTTTATTTTCAAATCAATCAATTCTTGATTGTCTGAGTAATTTTTTTATCGTTTAATTTAATTGTCTTACATGTTGGAAATTTTCCCTTGGGTACGATATCCGGTTCTTACCGATTTATATTACTTATCGACGGGGTGCGCTTGGCTCTAATTGGTCTAGATATAATTTAATTTATATTTTTTTGTTTAGACCGCAACAAGTTTTTGGCGCCGTTGCCGGGGAGATAAATTTTTTATTGTGAGTCATTAGATTAGACGTTATTAATTGTCTCAGATTTATTTTTTCTTTGTTGTTTATTTGCGTATTTTAGTTATTTGCTTGATTGCTTTATTTCGGGAGTTCAATTTTTCATCCTTCGTCTATTATTATTATTTACATTTTTTATTATTTTTTCCATTTTGTTTATGCTCACTCGTGGTCAAAAGCTCGAGAATTTGCTATAAGATACTGAAATTGAAAAAACTGCTCGCAGGTTGCGTAAGGAAACCAGATTGGCTCGGAGTAGTAACACAACAAAAAGGATTAGAAAAGCAATTCGTAGAGATGGAACAACACAAAGAGAGGTTGATGTCACATACTGAAGACAGAAGGGAGTTAACTATGATGGATTTAACAATGGTGTACAACAATAGACCCATGCCTCCCATTATAAGGCCGATGATCACAACTGCAAGTTTTGAGATTCCTCACAGCATTACATCCACGGTGAGAGCATCTCAATTTGGAGGATTGCCTTTGGAGGATCCAAACACCCATTCGGAGACATTTTTGGATATATGTGATTTGTTCAAGCAGAATGGAGTATCGGAAGACGCAGTGAGATTAAGGTTATTCCCATTTTCTCTAAGGGATAAGGCCAGAGCATGGTTGGCTAGTTTGCAGTCGGGATCAATTACTACATGGGATGAGATGATGAGATTATTTTTGGCAAAATT
>JANZXV010000001.1:6615581-6636333 GCA_027576455.1 Erythroxylum roigii | reverse complement strand
CCTAATTGCTACTTGTGGTTACCAAAATTGAACGTCAGATTTTGTTAACCTAGCAGTTGAATCAATTAATCTCTAGTTGCGTACCTAAAAACCAACAAATTCAATTGCAGCAGCGTGAATAGAGAGGAAACCAAGGGGCGGCAGTCTATGATGGATGTACGACGATGATCTGCGATGGTTTTGAGAAATAAAAGGAAAATCACTTGCGGCAACGACTGGATGTGCGTCGATACTGTTGCTGGACAATGAAGAATAAGAGGAAACTAAGATGCGGCAACCTAGGAGACGATATGCGATGATGAAAATAAGAAGCAAGGGTTGTGCGGCAATTTGCTGGAGATAACCAAGAAAATACGATGATAGATGATCTAACCTAATCTACCCTATTCTAATCTACGACTCTCCTATAATAAAACCTAATCTAATTTTCGACCCCTTCATATACGGCAATCACCCAAAAGCTTCCTCTTTGACTTAAATCTCTTCTTTATCTTGATTTGACTTGATCCAAATTGATTGGTCTTTTAATTTTGGTGGAAAACATCTTGAAAAGAAGTCCCGCAGATCTTGGATGGTTATCTTCTAATTGGAGATGGATTCTGGAAATTTTGCATATTTGAGATTCTGACTTTAGGCGTGCCCGCGCCTAATCTTTGAATTTCAGCCAGACTGGAATTTTCGAACTTCTTGCCATATTTTTCCTCTTTTTGTTCTTTTTCGTCTTTTTGGTATTAACAACCACCTGTGAACATTTAACAATTAATTCCATTAATTTATGAACATAAATATCACAATTCAATAAACATTAAGTCCAATTTAAATGCATTATAATTGACTTAACAATTATTGAATTTTTTGTAACAAGTTTAGATTAGTCGAGCATACCTTTACTCCTATCCAGAGTTTCTTAATTATGCTAAATGGAAGACTGACTTCAATCAGGTTTTCAGCAGAAAACTCTTGTGCTAAAGAACTGGCAGGGAATCTATACCAATGAAGATATCTTAGCTGTTCAGGGAGAGAGGAAAAGGCACAAGGAGGAAGGTACACTTTATTTTCGTACCCAAAGAGAAATTCAGGCACATAAAAATTTAGCAATTTCAGATGTTTCATCCCTCCAAAGGCATCGGCTTCTAAATGCATCACCTTTGGTAATCTTGGATATGTCTAAACATATTCTCTCGATTGTTTCTTCTTCCTAAAAGTTCATGGATATGGAGGATAAGTACTAAAATATAGTTACCAAAATCTTTTTGAAACCAAACCTATGAAACTGTTACAAGTTCAACAAGATGTGCCAACTGCAATGTTGTACTCAAGTGACATAACAGAACAGAAAGTAGAACCTTATTTTTAATCAGTAAGTCATAAACATCTTTGGAATTCCACAATCTACTGAGTTTTCAAGGATCATCATTTTCTTCACGGATGATACTCCAACCCATTTCTTTTACTAAATCATGCACATCCAGTTTCTTGTTAGAATGGTTAACAGAGATTTGTCAATAAGACTAGTTATAATGAAGTGCACAGAAGAAAATCGACAAGCTTTGGATTTGGTGATAATGACTTAGCTTCCACTATTGACCTATAAAGAGTCTCTATAATTCCATCTATGATAAACATCCAAAGTAAAGATCCACCAGGGCATTCAACGTTTGATACTCCATCCTTTAGTCTTCAGGTAGTGGATTAGAATAAAAGTATTCAATCTATTTACAAAAATAATTAAAATAATCTCTCCAACATCTCTAGCATTTTCATTTATAATCAAAAATATGAACAATGAGTTATCTATGTTAGAGAAAGAGTTTGAAGTAAACAATATTTACACTAAGATTTTAGTCCTTAGAAAATAAATATAAGAGATTATTTAATGAATTCTTAGAGAAAAGAAAACAAATTCAAAACAAGATATTAAAATGTGATGGAAATCACGTATACTCCATCAAACTCAACGCAGAAACAACAAGAAATGAAGAAACATAAAGAATCAAAGAAGAGTGTGTCTGAAGGCTAAAGAGTGAAAGAGAGAGAGGCTCTCGAAGATTCTATTTTAGACAGAACATAAGTGAATTAGCTTACAGACACACCCACGTGATTCAATACAAGTCTGAAGAATAAGGTTAAAACTCTGTCATATTAACACATCAGAAGCTACACTAATCAAAACTCAGTCGTATTACACATTTCAGAAGGCATCTAAACGCAGCTTCAACCAATATAAAATGTAGACAGAAGGAGGGGAATAAGTGACTCACGTGGGAGGCACATGGACACTGTCAGATTCAAGCAAACTCATCCGAAAGCCATCATCTTCTTCAACTTTAAAAGAAGCAACTCAAGCATCAGACACAGACAACATAATACATAAACTTTTTCATTCAATTTACATTGTATTCAGTTTTTGAGAGTGCAAGAATAGAGTGAGAAAATATCATAGAGTGCTAGAGTACACACCTGTGGGTACTAGGAGAGTTTGGAAGGCTCTTTACAAGTGTAGTAAATACACTCAATCTCTGTACTGTTTCTCTTCTTCATCATCATATTAGTGGAAACCACATCAGTGGGAACCTTCGATGTAGATAGCATTGATAGCTATCGAACCAAGTAAAAAGATTGGTATTCTTTACTTTTCTATATTTTACATACCAACAAAATTGACAAATCTTTATCAAGTTTTTTGTTTAAAAGACAACAGTAAAGCAGTAATATCCCAACAGAAGTTGTATAAGAGAAATCAAAAACTTCCTGGGGCATTTCTTGGTCACTCCAAACATCAAAGAATCATCAAGAACAATCAGTAAGTAAAATTCTTTAAGTTCTTTACACTACAGTAACCATGGTTGAAAAAAATGGATGTTTTTACTAGAAAAGAAGACTTTACCATCTGGAAACTCCAAATGTAAGCTCTTCTTGAATCATATGATTGTTATAAAGCTATAGAAATCATTATGATCTTGAAACTGATCCAGTAAAGAAACTCAAGATGCAAAGACTTGCACATTGCAAGTTAATGCTACACTTATCGCCTACAGTGATAAGAAAAGTGCATAATTGCAACACTGCATAGAAACTTTGGACTAAACTTGATGAAATTTATGCAAAGAAGTGTCTTCCTAACAAGATGACACTTCTTTACAATCTTGCTAACTACAAGATGAACACCTCTGCCTCCTTAGATGATAACTTAGACTATTTATTTAAGCTAGTTTAAGATTTAGAAGCTACAAATGAGAAAATATCTGAGGAGCATCAAGCTGTAGTGATTCTAAATGCATTCCCTTCTTAATTCAATGCTTTCAAGAAGGTAATTAAGCATGCTAGTGGAGAATCCCTTACCGTAAAGAGGGTATTAGACTCTCTAATGGAAGAAATAGTGGAAGTTAACCACTTTAAGAAAGAGGCAGAAGTGATGTTTGTAGAGAATAATCATGAGAAGAAATCTCATAAGAAAAATAGAAAGAAAGGAAAGTGGTAGAAGGGAAGTGGGAAGGAAAAACACTCCAAGGAAGGTGAAGAAAAGAAAAAAGAGGGAAAAGGGAAAAAATGCTTTTACTGTGGTAAGGGATTTAGAAAGAAGAAGAGGAATAAGGTTGCAGAAAGTGGAGTTTCAAGGAATGTGGAAAAACCAAAGGATTCAAGTGGAGATGAAATTATAGCTGTCACTGAGGATAGTGAAGACCTCAGTAGAGAGTGAATTTTTGATTCAGGGTATACAATGCATGTCACTCCTCACAGAGACTGGTTCACTACATTTGAACCAGTCACTGCCAAGGTTAAAATGGCAGATTCTTGGCAGCAAAGGATAGAGGGGATTGGAAGTGTTTCCATCAACTTCTTTGATGGAAAAAGAAGGATCCCAAGTAATGTCAGATTTGTGCCAAGAATAAGGAGGAATCTGATCTCTGAAAGTTTGTTTTATAAGCAAGGCTTTCAGATCAGGTCAAAAGATGGACTCAGAGGAATTCTAAGAGATGGTAGAGTCATTATTAAAGGAGTGGAAAGGGGTGGGCTATACTATATTATAGGCTCAATAGAAGTAAATCAAATTTCAGAGAATGAAAGCCATGAACCATCCAAGCAATGGCATGCAAGGTTGGGTCATGCAGGGAACAAAAGCTTGTTCCATCTCTCTAAACAAGGTCTAATCTCTAAACAAAACTTACAAGTAGAATAAGTTGGTGTGGTTTTTTCAATCTCAACAAAATGATGTTTTATTTTTACAAAATCAATTTCTTCAGGAATATGCAAATAATAACCTTAAGGCTTTAAAAGATCCTCAGGGTCAATTCAATTCTTTGGGAAAATGTTATGAATAATTTCATAAGGGTTTGGATTGTAAAATTTGTTTTTTATAATTAAAATATTATGAAAATGCTCTTTATCAAAATAACTATTTTAAAAATTTTTGTGTTGAAATTTGTAAATTTTTTGAAATTAATTTTATAAAATATCTTTTAATTTGGTTTGTAGAAAATAATTTTTTGGTTATATTTTCAACAACCTTCTCGATCAAATTTTCTTTAAGAGAATCCCTCTATGTTATTGTTAACTCTAGGATTATGAATATTTGTTATAAGCTTTCTTGAACATTTATAATTGTATATGAAAATGTTGAGGTCTCACCATAGGATTTAGGTAGAAAAAGGTCAACTTTTTCCTTTTCCAATATCTTCGTCAAGACTTTACTAGTTGTTTTGTAGTGAGTTATATTATAGATAAGATTTGCTAGCTTTTTGGATGTTTTGTTAGGCTTTTGGAGAGACATTTTCTCTTAGAATGATGATCTATATTGAAGGAATTCTTATGTTAATAAATAAAGGATAGAGTTTGCTTCACCTTTAATAATTCATTATCAAAGTCAAAAATAAAAATTGCTTTCCATATAACAATAACTTGTTTTGAAGTAATGTTTTGAGCATCTTTTAATTAAACTTTTTTAGTAGATTTCTAGTTAATATGAAGAAGAAACTTTTGATTTAGCAAATTTCCTTGAGAATTTCTCATGTATAAAACAATAGATAATTTTTTAAATAATAGTATAATAGTTACTTTGAGCGGGACGTCGGTGTCCGATGCATGTTTGTTGATTTTTTTTAATATTATTAATTTTTTTAATAATTCTCCATAACCTTGATCGTAAGCATCGATTTCCACGATTTTAAAGCATTAGGATTAACTATAAATAATATGAAATTACCTTTTACCATAGCTTTAATTTGTTTCATTATACTAGTATGTTGTTTTATTCAAGGTTTTGAAATTTTCCTAAGTCTGACATGAAAGGTTTTACAAAGTCTATTTGAATTAGGATAGGAATGCATAACTTAATTTAAGCTTATTAAAAATCTTTAAAATTTTTTAATCAAATATTTAATTGATAAATTTGTCATTAAATTCTAATTTTCTCTCTATCAGTGTTATTGTGCCATTTGTATATAGCGTCCTAAAATTTTTTACCTTAGTTTGAAAAAATTAAGCTTTTTTCTTAACGCTACCAATATCTTCTTTTTAATAATTTGAATGAAATCTTTATTGTGCTTGAAATGTTGCATTAATTTTAAGAAAAAAATATTAAAACGGTGTCTATATAAATGATGTAAATTTCAGAATAAGGGAAAACAATTAGGAATTATAGAGTCTTTGAAGCAAATCTTTCTTATTTGGAATATGATATCTAATCCATTTTATGCTTTAATAAGGACTTATAATTTATTAGTAATGTAACACCCCACTCCCATCAGACATTTGTGCTCGTACGCCCTTCAGACATTTGAGCACATGGTCGGTGGAAGTAGTGGGCTAGAGCAGTCACATTCACATAAATATCAGTATTTTAAAAAACCCATGTTTAGTCCAATTCATATAGGTATTTAGGTCATATTTACATTCATTTTGCATATTCATTCATTTATTTTAGTAGCATTTTTAGGTTAATTTATTTATTTTCATTGATTTTGTTATTTATTTTTTCTTTTCTTGTTTCTTCGTAGAAAGCATGAAGTTTGGCTTCAAATCACACCTAATCTACTATAGAGAAAATTTTGGAATGAAGAAGTTTGCCTTGCAATTTAATCGTTAAGAAGTTTGGAAATTTTTGTGCGCCTAGTAGATACATCAAGAAGCAACTTACTAGCTGGGAATTGGAAAATACATAACAACTGGAAAGTTAAAAGAGTCCACAGATAAAACAACACAGCAGAAGGTCAAGAAGGATAGTCCAAAACGTAGGCAACATAAGCAAGAAACGACAGTAGAAGGAAAGAAGCCAACAAGTTTATGTTATGTTTGCAAGAGTGGTGAGGGTTTTAATAACAGTCAATAGTGAAGTGGGCTAGGATTTTAAAAAGAATAGAAATAGAGAGTAGCGGTGACAAGGGGAAGGAGAACATTTTTTTTACGCGAGGTTTTAATCGAGAGAGGATTGAGGGACGTAACGCACGAAGGTAGCTCCAAGGCTTGACGCGAGGAGACCAAACGTAAGCGGCAACCTAACACCACTTGAACCAAGAGGAATGCACGAGGGAGACCTGACGCTGCAGCTCCAGGACGTAGGCAGCTATCTCACATACGGGGATAAAACAAGGAAACTAGACGCGCAGTTGGGAGACCTGACGCACGACATCGACCTAAGTTCTTCACTCCTTACTCCTCTAATGTCTATTCTCCTTGTTTTGATATTTATTTTGTTGAACATGTACATGAGTGAGTAGATTTCTTATTGGGTTTCAAAGATGGTATGTAGTTTTCAAATTTCTACATAATTTGATTTTGGATTTTGTTCAATAAAATTGATTCATGGATGTTGATTCTTGTTTTGAGTATTATTGTGCTTGTTATGTATTAGACCTCGCATAATTTGTGTTAAAATTATCAGTTGAAGAATCGAAAGGTGAAAATCGGTAGTGAAAAAACAAAATTAAGAGCTTGTAGGTTTAGACCTAGATAAATGCAAAAATCTGTGAGAGGAATTACCAACTAGATAAAAATCTTAATGGCTTTTAGTTAATTTCATGAGCCACAATAGTCGGGATTGATTTTAACTACGATATTTTTTAACATCTCGATAGAGAATCATAGATAATTTAGATCTAGTTTCCTTTAAAGTCTAGGAATCAAGATTGTTGAATAAATCAGAAGAGAATAATTAGAAGTCGATCACCAAACTAGATTTGAAACCTGAATTTTACATATTTGATTTATTCCTTACAGACTCATACTGCATAAGCTGTGCGGTTATTCTGTTTGCTTTAGGATTAGTTTTAGCAATTCATTCATTAATTAATTTATCAATAATCAACATTTGAGTGATCAGCCTAAATAATTGAATGATTTTAGCCTAGTAATTGTTCAGTAAAGCCTTGTAGATCGATACTCATACTTCCCTATTTACTTACGTGACCTGTACTTGTGGGGCTTCGGACAATCCAATTCCTCATTTTTATTTCATAAAAATCGAATATACATTGCAGCATTACTTACTTCATCCTTATATACAATATCAAAGAACTATCAGTGTCTACAGCTCTATTACAAATATGCTACATGCTACATGTTACATGAATGAGGAACTATACAAAATTCTATCTAAATCCTTCAGTTTCAATTGACCGACCTTTGAGTCATTTCTTCTATCCAAAGGTAGTACTAGATCTCTTTTGAGTTGTCTTAGAAGTTAAGCCCACTTTCTCACACTTGTAAAGTCAATGTTGCAATTTTGATGAATTTTGCGAACTCAGTGAAGTACCCATCATCAATGGCTCACTCATAACAAATAGCACATAATGTTCTTATTTCAAGTTTACGAACAATTTATGTCATCATATAATGCACATATTTCACCAATTATCAAAAGGCACCATATAACACTTAGTTCACTTATTCACCTTTTACGTTTATAATGGTTCGTACAATTCAATTCAATCATTCATATAATGCATATTAAATTGTATGTATAATGTTCATGAGACTAACTTTCATTTATTAATTTATTATGACCGAGTGTCTTTCTCACTATCCCATATCCATTGTAGATACCGGGCTTATTAATAACTATCTCTTATCTATTGGGGATACATGACTCATTATACATAGTGAGCCAGAGGCTCTTACCACATTTTGAGCTTTAAGCTCTTTTTCACTGACAACTCTGATTACAACTGCCTTTATGATATCATGCATTTATGCAGTGAAATGCATCATATGTATTCAATCATTCATTTATACTAAATTTTTTCCCATTCACATTCACCATCGGACCTTGGTCCGACATTCAACAATTAAGTATCACATATTCTGTCAAATTCACATACAATGAGCACTTCCAATATATTATTCATGCATTAAGCGCCTCGAATGTTTAATGTCTGGAATCAACACATTCACATCACATAATAATTCAATTCAGAATTTAAACAAAACAATAAATCAATGTGAGACCATCTAGGTTACTCACAGTATGCCCTAGATAGCTATTTTCTTGACATCCCGGCAATATCTAGATGTTGTCGCTCTAATTGCTCTTCTATATCATACAATACATACACATTTACACATTACTAATTTGTGCATTTTCATGAATACTCATTCATATACATATGTATATGTGATCTGTATAATGCATGCTCAATGACAATTCCAGGTATATTTCCTTAATTCACATCTTATAATTATTCATAGTTCATAACTCATATATGTCTAAATTAAACTTAGATTTACATTTCATTTGTACAAGATTATTCTAAGTTCATCTTTCAATCATTTACGAAGATCATTCAAGCATTACAAGATCACAAAATATCCAAATTATCATTCACCTTTACTTAAAACACATCATTCACTTTCTTTAAATCACATTATCCTTTATAGGATCACTTTTATTCTTATAACATCTCCAAAATTTCATATATGAACACTTGGTAAATAACAATCCATTCTTGAATTTATATCCTCATTCATTAGCCTAAACATATGACATATTTAATCCCTTATATATTCAAAAATCATTCTAGGTTCAATTGAAGCTTCATTCAAGCCTAAATGTATCATATGAAAGTACCTAACCATTTTTTGTCCCAAACCACACATAAAAGAAGCATATTTGATGTTTAAAATGTTCCCACAATCATGGGATGCTTCCATCTGAAAAATTCTAGCTTTTCCCAAAATGGATTTTTGCGTCAATTTTGCATAGCCATTTTGACAAAGAAAAATGAGGTATTTATGCAATACATTCCTTTAAAAAATGTTCCTATATATCTTAAGTTTCTAAAAACATCAATTTCATGCAGTTTGGTATAGTATTATGCAAGTTATACCCAAAATACTACTGACTGTTCTCACACCACGACAACACACTATACTCAAATTCAAGCCAAAATTAAAAACCTTTAGAGACAGAATTCAAATTCGATTCCTTCATGAAAATTGTAGCCATCTGTCTCTAGTTTAATTTAAAATTAAAATCATATAATTAGGATATTTACAGATGAAGATATGTCTAAAATACAGAAGCATATTTCGTGAAAATACTACAGCTAACATATTCCAACAATTCTTCTTTCACTTTTCTAGATTTTCAACTCCTATATGTTACATTCAAACCATCTTATGCATAGTTCATCAACTCGACATCATTTTCTCTTCATTCTCACCTAAATTTTTAACTTAATAACATACATGAAACCATCCATGAACTATTGTTTACCAATCATACGAAAACAGAATATAATCTTCTTCATTTACTATCATATATAAATCTTATTTCTTCTCATTTCAAGAGCATTTCTCAAACACCTTTCTTAAGCATAAATTTCACCTTCATTATACCTTAATCCCAATCTATTTCATCTACATAACAACTTATAATTCATGGTTTTAATACTCTCAAAAATAGAACACACATACATATTCATTCATCATTTTCGTGCACTCATCCTATACACAAAAATATTACATACACCTACTCATTTCCTCATCCACGTTAAACATATATTTAACTCCACTATCATGATCATTTCACCCTTAAAATATCATCACATATGTTTATATTTAAACAACCAATGAAGATTAATGTATAACTTACTTTATAAAACTCTAAGCTTCTTCAAAATCACATAAACCATAGCTTTCCAAGCTTTACACAATCATCAATCTTTCAAGGAGGAATAGGTTAGGTATTTAGTTACAAGATGAAGAGATAATAAGGATCTTGAAGAAACAAAGTGAAGGATAGGAAGAAATCAACGTGATGAGGGTGAGAGTGAGATGGTCGTGGGTGAAGAAAATGAAAAAGATCAAGAAGAGAGCATATGGCAAAAGTGAAAGAAAAAAAATAAAGATGGCCTTTCAAAATGTAAATATCGTGGGATGGGTTTAAAAGCAAGGTAAACAAATGTCTTTTTCTTAAGCTAACTAATGTCTCTTAACATCTAGTCCATTTGTCTCCAAATCTCCAAATCATTTGTCACCCAATTTTCTATGCCACTTGTTAATATTTCTATTACCATTTGTCACTTATTTCTATTACCATTTATCAATTGTCTTGCCACTTGGTATTTTTTCTAGTCCAAAATTCCTTAAAATTTTCTAAATTTCACCAAAAATTCTCGATCAATAATTTTACTCACCAAATCAATTTTCAAGATATATAATATCCACAATTCACAATATAACACATTTATAAACTAATTAAGATCAACTATACCCGATAAATGTCAAATGAGTGCATGTACAGTCATTATAATGTGTGCAATTATCAAATTCACGTGTATGTATGCTAAATGATGCACGAGCATGAAATGCATGTCTTAGTTTCTCAATATTATCTTTCATATTCAGTATTCTAGGGTTCTAACCCTTAATATGGGGAAAACAAGATGTTACAATTTGCACTGAATATTATAACCTATATATGAAGTTAAATAACTTGTCCTCATCTGAAATATTCTGATTATAAAGCATTACCTAAAAGAGATGGATTATTTTTTGAAAGAATTTAAAGAACTGAACGGCTTAACAAATTTCCATGCCAAACCATTTTGTTTTAATCTCTTTAACGTATCTCTGATAAGCCAAAAAGAGTTGTTTGGAAGGAATTGATCCTTTAACTCCTTCATCATCTTCTAAGTGTCCGCAAGCGAATGTCTAGCATTGATTTCGTTAAAAGCCCATACTCTTTACCATAATTTTGTATCTCCATTGAGATATATTGTCAAAAAGTTCACCTTTTTTTATATCCCAGCACCTTAACATATGTAAAATAATGCTCCATATCATATAAGAAGTTCTTGAGTTCCTCATCATTCTAAATGCCCTCAAAGCCTTTGAGTTCTTGCAACTTAGCACAGTGTTTTCAACACATCTCATATCCCTACTAACAACTATACTTTTGAGGATTTTTATCTCAAAACTAGCTTTTATGCCTTTATTAACCCCACAACTTGATTTTACAGTACTTGGATTGACTTTTCCAAGACTTCAAAACAAGAAGTATAAGAAAGGACTTCCTTTTCATCCGTAGGTAAGGACGAACGAGCATTTTCACCAATGTAACACACTCATTTAGATTGCTACCATTTGCCATTGAATCACCGACATAACTCTAATACCAGTTGTTACGTAGATTTTGTAATGAACTCAAGTTCACACCAAAATTTGTCGAAATCTAAGTATGTTGTTGAAATTCCACAATTCAACTTAACCTTACTAATTCTCTCATGTTTAAGTATTTCTCACAAAGGATAAAGCAAACCAACATGATTCATTAAGCCCACAAAATAAAGTGGAGAATAATAGGAATAAAAAATTGCATGAAGCTTTACAATAAAATTGCTAACCTTTATATTTCTCATAATAGATACAAAGGGTAAAAGCTCTAACTCTCTCAATGAATGATTGCTTAAATGAGTTATTTATAGGCATTTAGACACCTGTTGGAAAAGCATATGGCATAAAGCTACTAAACCACTAACTTAGTTGGTGGTTGACATTCCCAATCACTTTAGGCGTTACTTAAGTTAGTGGTTTATATAACTTATTACTAATTCATTTATAAGTAAAAGATACATGTGATAAATGAATGTAAGATACATCACTCATGTTTTTTGCTATGTCCTTCCATATTAATATTAGTCTTCATCTAAAAGTGAAAGTTTGCCAAGATCAAATCCAGTTTGCATATGATTTGATAGATTCAGGCCCATGGTCTAGTCTGTTCGTCCACGATCCAAAGTTTAAGCATAAATTCATCCATAGTCCAGCCAAAATATCTAAGAGAAGTCTAACTCACCCAAGCCAAGCTGATTAATGTCCTACAATTCATTGAAGCTAGTCAAAACTCAAATTATGCTTGATCCCACCTAGTTAATTCACTTCGAGTCTCTTAGCATATTTTCCCCATGTCTAATCCTCATTAGACGTTATACAAGACTCACCAATACCTAGCAAAATGTTGAGGGTTTAGCATGAATTTGCCATATTAATCTCACTTTCATATAGATCTGTTCCCATGTCCTTACTACCATCACTTTTTGTTCCTTTTCCCCAACCACCATCACTTTTTGTCGGTGCATTCTTTTTAATTTTCCTATAACTTTTAGCATCTTTGACACCCACAATCTTTAGCTTATTCCTTATGTATGACAATTATTCTACAATAGGTGGGTTATTAGGTAGTTATTCCAACTTCCTCCTTCTTTCGCTTTATTCGAGTTAAAGACACCTTCATTTAACAACTCAACCCAACCATATCTACCGACCAAACTTTTAATATCTTTTGTCATATCATCGTTATCTATTTCAAGTTAATCATTATAAATATTTTTGCCTAACTTCCAATATTACCTTATCCAATCTCTCGTACCATTGACAACGAATGCTTGTCTTTTCACCAACATATTTTGTCAAGATTAATACCTTTGAATATAATTATTTTGTCCCCTTCATATAATCATAGCATGAAAAAAATTACAGAGAGTTGTCAAAAGAATATGCATTGAGAAGTGTCTCGATAACATCCCATGTAAATAATGGAGCATCTGGTCAATACAAACATTATGTAAATGTTTCTTTATTTTATAAGAAGGAAAACTAACTAAGCAAATATATAATGCAAAGTACATCACCTGTCGCACATTTAAGAAAAGGAGACCTAATATTGATGTTCACCATTACCACCGCCAGTGCGCTTCTCATCTCAGTTCACCACCAAAATGTGAGAGTTCTGGTTTATTACCATTCTAGTTCTGGATGAGATGACCAATTTCTTGGATATTCATATGCACACCTGTGAAAGGCATACTACAATTTGAAGTTTAGTAAAACTCATCGTTATATTATTTTAGATGGTTTAAACCTGAGTCTATGTTTCAAAGATAAATACGTGTAATATAGATGGTATGTGGAAAAAAGAAGGAAGAAAAAATTTGATTGAAATATACTTCAAGAATTTTACATTTTCCATGTTATTTAAATTATTTCATACAAATCGAAGGTATGGGAAGAAATCCAGAAGATTCGATTGCAATTAACACGTAGTGTCCATGTAGTCTACGAGCAAGTCCTTAACAAGCCCTCTATCAGGCATTTTCCCTGCGGCTCCATAAATTGGAGCTAGGCCTCCACTTATGGGACCAGGATTCTTTTTCACCTGAGATATGTATAAAAAGTGAAAGTGAGACGAACGCTAATGCCACACAAATGCCTAATCCCTCCCCTCTTGGTCCCATAACATTAATAAACTAAATGTATGACAAAAAAAGAAATAAATAATCTCAAGCTTATTGGCATATCCCATGATAAGAACTTACAATCTGTACAGATTCCCTTAAATCTTGCAGGAAGGCCTCAAAGACCGGTACATGTTGAAGAGTAACACAGATGTGAAGGCTGATTTCATCACATTAGCATGGTTTAGTATATTTTAGCATAGAACATAATTTCATAAAATAAATGTTCTGAATTAAGTTGATAGAAGTCTAGAATGTGGAGAGTCAACTTTCTAAACTATCCATATTTCTATGTGCTCCTAAGAGTACAACATTCTTGTAGGACAGAAATACTGACCTGTTAGGTTTCTGTAAGGCATTTAAATGCCAGCCTTTGCATGACATGACGTCGTTGACTTCAAATATGTCTAAATAATTTGATCCAAATGCCACGATTGTCATGTCTGGCTTTCCAACCACAAATAACTCAGGTATCTCCTTTATTCTGAAACAACAATTTAAGCTACCAGCTTCAGTAGCTCAAATTTGTTAATACAAACCCAAAGCATAGGTAAATGGTAAATACAACACATACCCATCCTGCATCTTCTTTGACGTCTCCATTATTGCTTTTGTATTCTCCAAGTACCCTGTAAGATCACACAAAACTACAATTAGCCCAAACACTAAGCAGCCACAGGATATGCAACACAAGAATGGCAAAAACCAACACCTTCTTCCCCCAAAGAAATCATTGCTGCCCAAGCCCCAGCAATCAGATTTCCAGGTCTGCTTCCAGCAATAGTAGGAGAAACATAGAGCCCACCAGACCACTCTGTAACTGCGGCAAAGAGAATAACACATAATTGAAAACACGAAGTGCGAGCTGAAAAATCAGGAAGTCCACGAGATGCATATCGCAGAAGAAATCCAGACCAAGCTAAGGTCTTGGAATCCATATCCACATCAAGTGGATTAGGAAACAAAGTCATGTCAGGTAGTCCCTGTTAGAGATATCAGAACTTTGTTCCGCTCATCAATCATCCAAATTTATCATTCAACAATTTCATTGTTGAAGAAAAGTAAACTTACCTGCGACAAATTGATGCTGTTCGAAAACAGAAGCGACAAAGCACAGACATAGAGTAGCATTTCAAGCCCAAGATGCCATGACAAGAAACTGACATTAGAAAAACTTCCAAGAGAAAGCATCAAATAATGATGTGAAATTACAGAAAACATAAGTCCTATATGAAAGCCATATGATTTCAAAACATTGATTACTATACTAATTAGGCACACGGTCTTCTACAAATTAGTGGCCTAACCACCATTGGAAATAGAACAAACTAAAACAACCAATTAATTGACAGAGCAAGACAACATGAATTTAACAATAGTTGCTCAATATCACAGGCTGAAGGACAAATGGAAATCAATTTCTTATGCCAAGGAAAGTTTGTGTAATGTCTCTCGTGTTTCGGCATATATTTTGGACTCCCAATTGGAAACCAAAGAGATATCCACGTTTACAAATGATATACTTTGCAGGAACTTGAAGAAAAGCAGAACTAGTCATACCTTTCTAATATCATGATTTCTATACAGAACTATACTGGTTCCTTTCGGAGCTAGACCATATTTATGCACATCCACTGATATTGATGTTACTCCTTTAACAGTAAAATCAAAAGGCGGAATAGGGTACCTAAAAAGAAAAGGTTATTGACTTCAGTGCATTACAGAAATAAGAAATTTGGAACCAAAAGGACAATCATTAGATTAAACTTCTGTCATACCCAAGCTTACGAGCAAAAGGTAATACAAATCCCCCAAGGCAAAGGTCAACATGGAAACATATCCCATAGCTATAAGCCAACTTCCCAAGCTCCTACAGAATGAATTTCATGAGTTTCAACTGAGAGTTAGAAGAATAGGTTAGAACCAAGAATTTCAATGCATGCCGTTGTTAGCATATAATCAATACCAAGGTTTCATCTTAAGGAATTCACATACATCAATTGGATCAATTACGCCATGTGGGAAACCGGGTGCAGATCCAACAATCTGCAAAACCATGATAATAACATCAATCTGATCCAATCAGGAAACTATTTGTCAAGAAAAATAAAGAATACTCCATCCATTGACTGAATGATCATCCATTTCCTTTGCAGCCTGCCCCACCTGAAGGACAAAGAAAATGAAATTAATAAACAAGAACCCAGATACATACCAAAATTGTATTCCTGTTAATGTGTCGCCTTAATGCCTTCACATCTGCAAGAAATTCCTTATTCACTGGTACACGCCACAGCTTAATATTAAAATATTGCGCTGCCTTGTCATATGCTGAGTGTCCAGATTCAGGTATGATCCTATGCTTGGGAAGAAATCAATTAAAGTTACTTTTATGATGACAAATGGACAACCAAAATAACAATCAAATACAGAGAAATGGAAAAAGCGTACATTTCAGGGTTTGTAATTCCCTTCTTTGCCTTCATGTAGTCACGAGATGTCTTGACAGCTAATAATATACTCTCAGTCCCTCCTGAAGTCATATTTCCACATATTTCTCCTTCAGAAGACTTTTCCTTGCTACCAAGTAGTGAGGCTGTCATTGCAACAACTTCTGCCTCAAAACGTGCTACACTTTGAAATATGTCCAAATGCAGTGGATTGGTATGCACAAACCTGAATAGAATTCCAATAAAATGTTGGGAGATTAGGGTTCAACCAAACGAGAAAACATAAGACTGCTATTTTGTGGTTTGTGACAAAATAAGTAGATACAAAGCATTACTAACATTGAACATGCCTCATTTATCAGAGAAAAATGTCCTTCAGCTTCATTTCCTCCTATGTACCTGCCAAGCACATGAAAAGAGAAAATTTGTATAAAACTGAAACTGTATCAAAATAAAGAATTTTATTGATCTGAAAGCAAACGGTACTTAAATATGCAACCAAAAGTAATAACTGCAAAACCTACACTGCACCAGAGCATTTTCCTTGCCAAGCCGCATCATTCTTTTTTTCTTCGTTCATTTTTTCTAAAACGGTGACTCCTAAGCCTTCCCTTGGCAGCTCTGATCTCCATGATTCTCTCTTAGATTTATTGCCAGATTGCAGTTGATCCACTACCTGCATGTTTAGCAGGCAAGAAAGACATTAGCCTGATTACAGTTAAGAATTTTGAGCAAGGGGCATAGCGTTATCTGTCTGCAAATAAGTAATGAGGTCTCTGGAGTTCGTATACCACTTTCAATTCATAAGTGTCCTAATTGTTTATAATCATTTACCGACCCTGAAGTTGCAATATCACATACGAACTAACACTTCTTTTATCTTCTCTGCACTTGCATATTTGATGATCAACGGCTCGATGTCAGCCTTTAAGGGACATACGATATCTAGGCAACAATTCTGTCCCATATACAAACTCTATACTTTCAGTTTAACACCAAGTAATTCACCATCTAACAAGCCACTTACATCGTCCATTAAGCATATGTAAGACAACAACTTGGGAATATGTAAAAATTCCAGTTGGAAACTTACAAAAAGGATGTATTGATGTACAGTAAAACAAAAAAGACTGAATCCCAAAACTGGGTATTGATTGCTAACTTCAACTTCAATGTTGTTTTACTTTTCATAATTAATTCCCTCGTCAGTCCTTGTTCAACTACTCTGCAGCACTGGTTAAGCCCATTAAATGCACTCCGAGTAAACATCAATGCAATAACATAGGACTGACCCACAAATAGTGAAAACAGAATATAAATTGTTTACAGGAATTAACAATTTTTTTTTTATGAAAAGGAACTATCATATATAACGTCCTCACCTTCTGTTTTTCTTTCTGGATATGGCTATTCGCGCCAGGCACCAACCTTTCAATATCGAAAAACAAAGAAAAGCCCATCATCAATATTTAGAAATATCTACAAAGTGGTTGTTAAAAAATTAGAGAAACAAATCGGATGTCGATTATACTTACTTGACAAGGGTTGTAAGAAATCCAAAAATAGTGGCCTTGAATCCATTTTGATGAACGAAAGCTATAAGCAACTGAAAAGCTCGCGCGAAGAAGAACGTGAATAGAGGGGCGAGAACCAGAGCCAGAGGCTCGTACTCCGACAGAAACGAATTCGCAGAAGCTCGAAAGCCACTTAACAACGATTTTAAATCCGAAGCATGCATTTTTTTTCTCACAACAACAGAATTGGAACAAAACAGACTCACTTATGTAATTACAGATTCGATTAGGCTCATATATGGTACGGAAAGAGAGAGGGGTGCACGCTGTTAGGTTAAGTTTGGATGGCGTGCAAGGCTTGTATGGGATCAGATTGTATAGTTGTATTTGGCGGGCGGGGTTAGCGAGGTTGCATCAGCTGTGTCTACTTGGGCCAATTATATTGATTGATGTCTTTCGTAGATCGGTATCGCTTAAGATTGAATTGGTATCAAACGATATTGTGCTTTAGATAAGTCATTAGTGGATATGGTGTCTAAGAATTCCCACTTTCCTCTGCATTGAACGCTTTCGTTCTATGTTTGACTGTGATTTGGGCTAAGAACAGAAAGCTTATCTTGCTCTTCTTCGTTCCTATAACAAAAATAGTCAAGCTGAGCAAACACCGAAGCTTTTAAGGTTTGTTTTAGTACAAATTTCGTTTGGCAAAGAGTCGGATTTCGTATCGAGTTGTGTGCAGTACATCGATGCATCTGGATTTTAACATAAATACCACAGATGACCATAATTGATTATAGAAAAACAGAATAACCCTTCTGATTTCATTGAAAATACAATTATGCTATAATAATTTGTCTCTTTCCTCGACAATTGTAAAGCAAGCGATAGACATATTTTCTTCCACCCTACTAGCCAGTGTAGTTATAGTTTAGATCCTTTATCTAATATTATAGTGTCTTATTATGTCTCATAAATTTTAGTCATTTATTTATGTAAGTCCTGCATGAGACCTGCATAAATAAATGGTTGAAATTCATGAGACAGAATAAGACACCATAATATTAAACAAAGATCTCGTCCTCTTTAACTAAATAGCTATTTGCAGAATAGCTTGTCAGGGCAAAAAGTTACTAAGAGCGTTTTCTTAAAACCCGATTAAAAAATTCTGTTTCTGTGAGGGACTCCAACGTAAAATTTGTAGCGAAAGAAAATAATGAAAAATGCTAGTGTGCTTGTGTTTTTTTTTTTTTTGTCTTAGACTAGGGTATTTACCGGCGGATCCAATGACTAATCCACTCGCTAGTTTGTAGGCACCTCACAAAGTAAGACAACTTGCGTTTTTTTAAAGTTGTATACTTGGTAACTTATTTCTTGTACTTGATATTAGTTTTAGAATTTATTTAACTTTTAACTTGAAAAGTAAATATATTTGTTGTTAGTGATTCTTTTGTAATAAGTAGAGGCAATGTTAATATAAATAGCACAAATCTTACGTATTCATAAAGTAAGTTTGAGAGAATGTTGATGGAAAAATGGTAAATGTACGCAAGTAACAAACTAATAATAGTTGCTTGTTAGTATTTTACGTCAAATTTAGAAGAGTATAAAATTCGATCATAAACAATATAAACCACTAATTGTTTAGTTCGATTTCATTTTATACCTTGTTTATTAGAAAATAACATTAAAAAGTTCATGTGATATACTTGATTATTCATCTTAGCCCTTGTGTTTTTAATTGGTTCACCTTAATCCCTGTATTTTTTATTCTCATTCAAGATATCTCAATTAAGTATTTTCGGACAAATTAATCCTTGGAATCAAGAGATTAAAAAAAAATGTATTTTAATAATCTAAGGGCAAATTTGTTTGAAAATACCTAATTGAGGTATCTTGAATGAAAATAAAAAATATAGGGGCTAAGGTGAACGAATTAAAAACACAAGGGCTAAGATGAATAATCAAGTATCTCACAGGGACTGTTTTATATGATTTGCCTTGTTTATTAGTGAACCGATCTGTTTGCCAGTGAATCAGTCAAAACAAGTCAATTCTAATTTCATAAATCAAAACTATTCAACCATTCTCGCTTCACTCTTTACACTCTACCATCTTCTTTTCTCAGTTCTCAACTTCTCGTCGCTTCATTTTCTGAGTAAAGCACAGGGATTCCAAAACCAGAATCTTTAACAGGTTTCGCACAAATAGAATGGTCCATTAATGTACTAAAAGAATCCTAGGAATGTTGGTTCTTTCATCCTGGGCATGGGAAGGGTATTGACCTTCTGGTTCCTTTATCTCAAACTAAGGCCTGTACTCATTTTTTCCTTGCCTGAGGGTACATGTTCCAACATTAAATATAAAAAACTACGAGGACAAATGGGAAGCCTCATGTTAGTTGACAATCTCCCCAATCTACTTTAAGAAGAGGTAGTTTGCCTTTATCTTCCTTTAGGTATTATTAGGATTTTGTTGCTCTGCTCCCAAAAAGTGTTTTTCAAGAGAAGGCAGTTTGCTTATCTTTATACGATGCTATCGATTCTTTACAGAGCTCTAAAATTGACAGTTGGACAAGTACTGTTAAGTACTTGACACAAGTTGCCCCTACTCTTCTTAGCACAAAATATGTGAAAGATGTGAAGTAAATGTTCTCTATTATATTTAATTCAACACCTACTAGTGGCAGAGATTTAGTCAAAGTGGGTTGTAGAAGTTGGAAGACAAGATGATGGGGAGATAATTTTAAGCAAAGAGGAGAGCCAAAGGCTAGCTATCAAGGCTTTTTCTTAACTTGTGTATTCTTTTGTTGGTTCCTTTTATTGACTTATTTCCAGTTAGAAACCATTTAAAATACAATATGTACATAACTTCTTTTCATTCCGTATTTCATTTTTTCAAAAGAAATGTGTGTGCGGGGAAGTGGTAGAATGTCGTAACACTACATAAAATAACTAGACCTAAAACGATAGCTAGTAATGAGTCTAAGTCGATCCCATAGAGAGTGTGTGTATAGCTTTTGAAATGAAAAGAGTTGTTGTTTAGGTTAGGGGGTTGGTTT
>JANZXV010000001.1:6571052-6590527 GCA_027576455.1 Erythroxylum roigii | reverse complement strand
TTATAAAAGTTAAAGTAAATAAAATATCTAATTAAAAACTTTTAAAAATTAAAGTAAAAATTTAAATAAAATTAAATAAAAATAATATAATTTTTAAGGTTTATCTAATTTACTATTATTATTATTATTATCTATTATTGTTTTTATTATTAATTTAAAAAAAATTAAAATTCACAGTAATTATAAAAGTTAAAGTAATTAAAATATATAATTAAAAACTTTTAAAAATTAAATTAAATAAAATAACTAATTAAAAAGACTTTGAAAAATAAGAATCACGGCCGGTAAGAGGAGAACGAAGCATGCCTTATAAGGGTGTGGAAACGAAAAACTTGTAGACGCGTTTCTCATGCCCTAACGCACCAGATCCGATCAGAACTCCGAAGTTAAACGTGCTAGGGCCAGAGCAGTATTAGGATGGGTGACCTCCTGGGAAGTCATGTGCAAAAACAAAACCGTGAGGGTGCGATGCCCTAGAAGCCGAGGCCCAAAGTGGCCAATATCTACAAGAGGGTGGGCGGGAGGCCGTGGCCTTGAAGACGCGAGGCCCGAGAGGCCGAGGTCCTACAGAAACTAAACACTTTGCATGTAAATTTTTAAAAATAATTTTCAGCAAATTTACCGACGGAAATTTTTTCCGTTGGTAATTACCGACGGTTTACCGACGAAAAATTTCCGTTGGTAATTTTCTGACAGAAAATTTTACCGACCGAACAGAATAACCGTCGATAAATTTACCAACGGAAAACATTTCCGTCGGTAAATTTACCGTCAGCCGTTTCTCCGACGCCGTTATCCGTCGGTAAATTTCGTCGCTAATTAAGCTTACCGACGGAATATGTACAAATTCCGTCGGTAATTTCCGTCGCTAAACTCTATTTTTCTTGTAGTGATATATACAGGTATAAAGATAGAGTTTAAGGAGCTACATATGGCTATACAAGATCTAAGGCTAAACTTATGCATGTCCTTGAAAAAAAAAAGAATCTTTAAGGATGCAACTCCCCTTGAGATTTTATACAGATACCCCTTGACGATATATGTTCCTTACATTACTGGTGACTCTTGGAATCTTCTCATTAACCAAGTTTTATAGGATCAGGAAGCAACCCTCAAATTGCAAATTTTCATCACAACAAGGCACATCACCAAATGAAACAGTATGCAAACAAGAAAAGGTCCAAACGAGAGTTTGAAGTAGGGAATTAAGTCTACGTGAAACTGCAGCCATACCATACCATGCAAAGAAGAACTTGTAAGGGAATGTAAAATTCTGTTTTTTATTGTTTAATATACATCCAGTACATTAGCTATAAATTACGTGTATATCTCATGATATATTTGTAATATGTTATTAGTTACTTATCTCAATTAGCTTGTAACCTTTAGTATAAGTATCTTGTATATTTGCCTTTTTACAGTGTGGAGAATAACAACGAATTTCTCTTATTTTCTATTTCTCTCAAACCTAAACTTTACATGATATCAGAGCCACAATAATGGCCTCTACTCCACCCGAGATAGTTGCTATCACTATTTCTATTGCTACCCTACCAGCCAATCTACCTCCTCCCTCTACTGTTACCTCCACTCATTCTCATACCTTTTCTGTCAAACTGAACACCAAAAACTACTTGGCATGGAAGACTCAATTTTCACCCATTCTCAATTATCAGAATCTTAAGTATCTTCTCACCGATCCCTCTCCTTCTCCTACAATTCTCAATTCTACCAATAATGAAATATCAAATCCTGCATATGAGGAGTGGTTTAAGAAAGATTAGACGCTCCTTTCCCGGCTCTTCTCAAGAAATCTTGCCCTATGTTATCGGACTTACGACTGCACAAGAGGTCTGGACAGCTCTTGCGCACACCTTCGGTTCCATGTCACAAAACTGACAGCTTCAATTACATATTGAATTACAAGAATTTAAGCGTAATGATATGTCTATCTCTGAATATTTTCAAAAAGCAAAAGCCAAGGCGAATGAACTTAAAGCTGCAAGTAAGCCACTTACACCTGCTGAGTTTAATGCGATAATATATCGTAACATTGGTGTTGAATATCACACAATTATCACTACTCTGTATCTTTGTCTTGATGTCTCGTTTTATGAGTTACACAGGCAATTAGTTGCCTATGAGAATTTGTTACAAGGCCTACATACTCCACAAGCTAATATGGTTCTCAAGAATTCCACTCCATTAGCCACTCCTACTCCTTCCTATTCTTCACCTAGACCACCACGTAATGGCGGTAACAATGGGTTTCGGAACAGCAACCAGCAGCGACCTCGGGGGCCCTGTCAAATTTGCAAAAAAAGGAATCACACAGCTGTCACTTGCCGTAGCAGATATGCACCTCGGAATGTGTTATCTTTTAGTGGCTATCAGTCACGCAATTATGGACCCTGCTACAATTTTCCGCAAGCCAACTATGTTCACTCCCCTTATGGTTATCAAGCTCCACCAATGCCACCTCAATTTCAACAAGCTTAATATCCTGACACGGCTGCCAATTACTACATCACCCCTGATGTTCAAGCGCTAACTCAAGATTACAATGGGAATGACAGTCTTCATGTTGGTAATGGTTAGGGCTTACAGATCACTCATACTGGTAATGTTCAGCTTCCTTCAAAAGCTAATATCTTACATTTACACCAAGTACTCTGCGTTCCAAAAATTGTCAAAAACCTATTGTTAGTGCAAAAATTTACTACTGATAACACTTGCTTCTTTGAATTTTGGCCCACTTATTTTGTTATTAAGGATCATGTGACCAAGATGGTGCTGATGCAAGGACCCAGTGAGGATGGAGTGTACAAGTTGCAGCCAGTTAAGCAGGCCCTGGCAGCTGAGGTTGCATTGCTTGATGAGTGGCACACTAGACTCGGTCATCCTAACTTTAAGAAACTTCAAACTCTGGTTCAAAATAAAAGCATTTTTAGTAACTCCTCCAAGTTGAGTCCTTGTTCTAGTTGTCTCTTTGAAAAAATGTCTCGAACTCCTTTAGTTACTGTTGAACACAAGAGTCGTTTTCCATTTGATATTGTTCATTCAGATGTTTGGGGGCCATCTCCTACTCTTTCTTTTCATGGCAACAACTATATGGTTTTGTTTGATGATAATTTTTCACGATACACTTGGGTGTATTTTTTGAAAAATAAAAGTGAGGTTTATGACGTCTTTTTGCAATTTGGAAATTTTATTGGCAGACAATTTCAGGCGAAAATTTGATCCTTCCATTTTGACTGGGGAGGTGAATACTAGAAATTAAATGCATATTTTAAACGAGTTGGTATTCTTCACAGAATTGCTTGCCCATATACCTATGAGCAAAATGGCATAGCTGAGCGAAAAATTCGTCATTTAGTTGATACTACATTAACTTTACTTGCTCATGCATCTTTACCTTTAAAGTTCTAGAATTTTGCATTGGAACAAAGTGTTTTTTTTTATTAATATCTTACCGAGTCATGTTCCCTCCAAACAGTCTCCTTTTCAAATTTTGTACAAGAAAACTCCGAATTATTTACAACTCAAACCATTTGGTTGTGCGATTTTTCCATGGTTCTAACCTTATCGAGCTCATAAATTTTCTTTTAGAACTATTATGTGTGTTAATCTTGGACTCAGTCCAAATCACGTTGCTTATAGATGTCTTGACAAGAAAACAAGTCGACTTTGTTATGCCCATCATGTTAAATTCAATGAACACATTTTTCCATATGCTGATTCTGTCACTCCTCCTTCAAGTGTTGCGCCTACACAAGCTCATTGGCTCTACATTACCACTGCTATGCACTCCAATTTCAATCCTCCATCAACTACCTCATCAGGTATGGATCCTAATCCTTCTTCTACTCCTTGTTTTTCTCCTTCGATTCTTATTTCAAACTCACCACCCACATCTACGTTATCTCCTACCTTTTCGACCTCACCAGATACACGCAAATCCTTCTCATCTTTATCCCATCAACCACTAGATACACACAAATCCTTCTCATCTTTATCCCATCAACCACTAGATACACGCAAATCCTTATCATCTCTATCCCATCAACAACAAGATTAACCCAAATCACCCTTCTCCAAATCTCTTACGCTATTATCCCCTCAACAACAAGATCAGCCTAAATGACCCTTATGCAAATCTCTCACGATCACCCTCCTACAAACACGTCAACCTCAAACACCTTTATCCAAATATCTTCCACTCACCTTACGAAAAACATGTCAACCTCCATCTTTATCTCCATTTTCTCCTTCATCCTCACCCTTACCGCCCATCTTATCTTTTCCTCATGTTCTAACCCGCAACACTTCTTTATCGACACCCTCTCCTGGTTTAAATCTTTTGGCTGATCTTACCCAATATAATCCACAACCCTTAGCCAAACCGAAATCCACTCCAATCCGAAGCCATGTCATGGAACTTAGACCCATTACTAAAACCAAATGATAAGCTCACCTAGCTCACACCAAACCGAATTACATTACCCAAGAACCAAAAACCGTATCCCAGGCAACATCAGTTTTAGAATGGCGCCGAGCTATGCAGGATGAAATCAATGCACTAATTGAGAACCAAACGTGGAGACTAGTTCCCCGAACTCTACACAAAAACATTGTTGGCAACAAATGGGTGTTTTGCATTAAACGACATCCCGATGGCAGTATTCAATGATATAAGACTCGATTAGTGGCCAAAGGTTATGCTCAACAAGAAGATGTGGACTATCAAGACACTTTTTCTCCTGTAATTAAGTTCATTACTGTCTGCACCATTTTATCATTAGCTACTATTCATGGATGGCCTACTAGACAAATTGATATCTCCAATGCTTTCTTCATGGTCACTTGGAGGATGAAATATAAATGGAGCAACCGGCAGGCTTCCACCATGCACAATTTCCTTATTATGTCTGTGGCCTTCAACGATCATAATATAGCCTTAAGCAGACACCTAAGGCCTGGTTCAAACGACTCACTGATTACCTACTTCATCTTGGCTTTACACCCTTCAAGGCTGACATGTCTCTCTTCTATTTCACGATTGGGACGTTGAAATTTTATGTTCTCGTGTATATGGACGATATTTTATTAACTTGTTCTGATGCTATTAAGCTTGATTGGTTTCTTCAGTCTATTAAACAGGTATTTCCTGTCAAGGATATGGGCCCTTTGCATTTTTTCTTAGGCATTGAAGTCCTCCGTCAGCCTACTAGCTTAGTTCTCAGTCAACAAAAATACTTGGAGGATTTTCTTCGTGAGACCAATATGCTTACTTCCAAACCGTGTGCTACACCAATGCCCACGGCTCCCACCCTAAGTAAAGCCATAGGTTCTCCTCATCCGCAACCTGAGCAATATCATCAAGTTCTTGGTGCTCTTCAATATCTGACTCTCACCAGACCTGGCATTGCCTTTTCCATCAACAAGTTAACTCAATTCATGTATAGTCCAACTGATATTCACCGGCAAGCAGTCAAGCGTCTTCTTCGCTATCTTCGTGGCACTGCTTCTCTTGGTCTTACTTTCACTAAACAATATAGTATTTAACTTCAGGCCTTTTCTGATAATGATTGGGTTGGTTGTCCGGATGATCGCCGGTCCACTGATGGGTATTTGGTCTGTATGGGTGACAATCTTATTTTATGGTCCTCAAAGAGGCAACCAATAGTTGCCCGCTCCTCTACTAAATCCGAATACAAAGCCATTGGTAATGTCACAGTGGAAATTATGTGGTTGGGATCACTACTTCATGAAATTGGTTTTCCTCGCTCTCTTCTTGCGCAACTCTAGTGCGACAACATTGGTGCTGTATATTTGACAGCAAATCTTGTTTTTCATGGGTGAACAAAACACGTGGAGTTGGATTATCATTTTGTACGTGAACAAGTTAAGCTGGTTCGTCTCACGGTTAAATTCATCTCTAGTGCTTCAGCTAGCTGACGGTCTTACCAAACCACTAGGCACCTGACTATTTCATCGTTTTTGTGACAAGCTTCATCTTCATCCTACTCCGACTTCAACTTGTGGGGGCGTGTAAGGGAATGTAAAATTTTGTTTTTATTGTACATCTAGTACATTAGCTATAAATTACGTGTATATCTCATGATATATTTGTAATCTGTTACTAGTTATTATCTCAATTAGCTTGTAACCTTTAATATAAGTATCTTGTATATTTGCCTTTTTACAGTGTGGAGAATAACAACGAATTTTTCTTATCTTCTATTTCTCTCAAACCTAAACTTTAGAGAACTAATTTGGCCCCTTTTTACTACGGACCATATTGAATCATGGAAAAGATAAACAGTGTGACATATGCTTTGGAACTTCCTAAAGATTCTTTAATTCACGTTTCTCAATTGAAGGAGTTTATCTCAGACAAGGTGCTGTGTTCAGCACAACAACCTTCGTCGATGACCAGTACAGAGCGGGTATCTGAAGCCATATGGGGTAGGAGAATGGTTCGCCGTCACAACAGAGCCATAATGCAAGTGTTGGTACAGTGGCAAGGAGAAACCCATGAAAGAGCCACTTGGAAAGTACTATTCGAATTATAGCACCATTACCTAGGAATCAACTTGGTGGATAAGGTGAATTCTGAAAGAGGGAATGTTACGTATAATCAGCAATGAACATAATAGACAAGAAACGACGTCCAAAGTGAGGAGGGAGGAGTGAAAAGGACGATGAAAAGGACATCATCAAATAATAACGGAAGAAGACTCGAGGAGATGCCAACCTAACATGTCAAGTTTGTAGTAGGATGTAGTACTACAATAATACTATATTTATTATTATAATAGGGCACAGTACTTTTATTATTATTGTAATATGAAACAATATATAGACCTTGAAATGACTACGTACCTTAAGAAAAGTTCAATGCAATTGTTTCCTTTGCTCTCTGCCTAAGAAGCATAGACACAGACACGAGACATGCGACATGACACGAACACGGACACGGGGATACACCAACTTTTAAAATTTTGTGAACACGAACACGAAATATATATATATATACTGTAAAATTTAGAATTAAGAAAAAAATTCAGAATTCATAATATGATATATATTGATTGATGTGTTTCAAGACTTTTAACATCTTGATAGTTCTCTTCCCCAGTTACAGTGGGCAGCTAATGGTTGGGGGATCTAGTAAGAGCTAACGATGACAAACGTTCCAATTGGTTTTTAGCAGACAAGTCACGCATGATTGAATAAAAGTGGGAGATTATTTCACCTTCGCCTAGAAACAGCTCTTCTGTATTTGGGCTGATGCTTTGAAATGATACGCATGTATACAGGTGCATGACGTTAAAAGAAGATAGCAACGAACTTGAAGTTATCCAAGCAGGGCAGCACCACAAAGGAGAAACGAAGATGGAAGGTGAAGAACCATTGCAGACGTAAAGGAGCAGATGGGAGCTACACCTCAAAATCTTCGTATGAAGAGCAGATGGAAGGTGAAAAGTCTTGGTGCAATGGTATTATTTCAGATGAAAATGAAAAGTTTAATGGCGTGTCTGAGCCATCTCAAGACGTATCTGAGCCATCTCTAAACGTGTCCGAGCCGTGTCACGTGTAGGTCACATAGGCACGGCTTCATTTTGCCGTATCCGTGCTTCTTAGCGTCTTTGCACTCTTCTTCTTCTAAATCCTCTCCCTTTCCTTACCTCCGTCTGGAAATTCACAACAGTAAACGGTGTTGGAGCCTTTTATTTATCGTCTTCTTCTTCTCTAGTTGCTTCTCCTACTTTAATCGCAATATTTTATACATATATATATATATCAATCTTCAATACAACCAAATTTGCGATTAGGGTGGGGATTGCAGGGAAAGTATTACTGGTAATGAGAAAAGCTGCGTTTCGGTTGAATGTGACCCTTTTCTCCTAGGAGAGCCTGATAGGATGGGTCTCTAAATCGTAATTTATTGTTCATCTTACATGTTAATTTGATGAAGTTGGGCCAACTATCTTCATGTTTTGTCAGACTTGATCATACAAACAGCAATTTCATTGTGGCTTTCGTTTGGATTTCATTTTCCAAGAGCGAGGCTGACTGACTGTAACCACTTTTTAGTAACTGTCCTCCTAGAACCCTGAACTGCTCAAAGTTATCATCAAGTTTTTTTTATGGACCAGATTAATGACGGTCAATACAATCTGTTCCTATATGGTTTATGTTCCTCGCCAGAAATAATATCTAATGTTTATCATGCCCCTCTTCATATGCATTGTTTTTATTCTCTCCGTGATGTGATATTTTGACTATTTAGCGACATGTGATCAACCTGTGGTTTTCCTTTTCCTGTTGACAGCAAGAAGCAAGTGGTTGTAGTGGGGTAGAGGATGCGATGGAGAAACTGCGAAATGCACTTTGTCAGGTTAACCACATCATAAATCTGCTGCCTGATTTTACCTGTGCTGTCATTTTCATTGTAGTGAATCATACCGTAATGTGAAGTTGGCATGCAAATTAACTTTGGAGCTGTTCGTGGTCCATCATTCGATGTTGGGTTAACCATCCAAATCAGCAGTCAAAAGGTCCTGAAAGCCAACCCTTGTTGAATGAGTTCTCTATCACCCTCACAACATGTATGACTTTGACTTTTCTCCGCTGCTAATGTCTCGCTCGTCTTTAAAAAATGTTATACGTTAGAAATTGGCACGATAAAAATGTGACATAATGTTAAATTTACGGAAATTTAATTTTAAAACTTTAATGACCTTCTAAAAATAACCTTTTCGATTAAATTTTAAAAGACTAATCACTTAATTAAAAATTTTAAACGCTGAATTAAAACATATCTTAAACATTTTTTAATATGCCATCTCTTACATTTAATCCACTGACTTTTCAAAGTTTCTAGAATAGAGCCTTAATTTCCATGTTTGAAGCATTTTGAATATTGAAACTGAGATCCAAATTCCCGTTTTTAGCTCTTTTTAATTTATTTTCCGCACTTTGCTCAGGGAAAGAAGCTTTGAGGACATACATATATATCCTACGAATAACACGTAAACTTTTCTAGTGTAACAGATTGTTCATCTAAGCGAGGAACTAAAAGTAACTACGCTATTCTATTTAACTTGCCTCTGTTTTTCACTTAATATTTTCTTGGGTTCATGCTCATATTTGATATGCTCGCATGGCATTTCTTTGATGAAGATTCTGTGCGGTAGTTTCAATCCCTGGAGCCTAACACCTGATGAAGAGTCTTTTATAACGTTTTAAACTTCTCAGGGGTCATATTTTGTATATTCCATAGTTGATGTTTCTGGCTTATCAGAAAATAAATTAACGTTAGAAGCCAACGCCTGGAACATTCCCTGACGGACTAAAGAAATGATGTGCAGCGGCATGATGTATGTGGTGAATCAACTATTTGAGCTCATCAGGCCCTTGTTTTAACTTGAGGAAGTAGTTGATGGTTCAATCCATAATTGTTTAAACATCGTTACGACAAGGTTTATTTAATTAGCTAAGCCATTTCTTATAATCCCATTTTTTTCAATATTTTATGAGCTACCATCTTTGTCACACATCAATTGCCTCTATCCTTGAATTATTTTTCTCTAGTTCAAAAAATTAGAAAAATAAAATAAAATAAATGAAAACTAATGACATGTATATTTAGTCATTATTCTTTTATATTCATACAAATAAAAAAGAAAAATAAAAAGTGATTTAGGATAAGAAGTTATGCTTTCAATGCATGATTAGTGTATGAACTTGACAAGAAATGTTTAGCTATCTAATGTCGATGTTAAAGGGGTGACTTTGAATCTATAATATGTTTTGTGATAAATATTCTATAAATTTTCAATCATTTATTTCAAATTCTATGCGTATAATGTAGAAAGACCAACGCATAATTTGACATCTAAATTCAACATTGATAGTGGTATAAGAAGAAGAGGTGGACAATCAGTATCTATATATAGGATCCAATATTGCAACGTCTATTTTAGAAAGGGAGAAGAGGGTGATGCTTTTAATTTTGATTTTCTATCAAGTTTTTTAAATATCACAAACATTTATGTATATACATCCTGTCCAAAGACATGGAGTAACGATTGGAAAAGTTAGTGAGAACACTTATTTTACGGTTTGTTACCAAATTATAAAGTTTTGCTAATTATTTATTATTTATTCCTAATTGGTAATAGTATGCTTTTTGTTTACAAATGTTTTATAGACCGATGGAAGTCAATTTCAAGTGCTCAGACCAACTCACGTTTCTGTAAATACAAATGTTCAAACAATAATTATAACCCGAAAGAGATACAATGTAAGGGCCAAAAAAATCAACTCTAACGAAATCTTAAATTGATGATGGTGAATCTACAACGAAATGAGTCATGCTTGAACTTTGTGTTTTGATTTTGGTATGCATTTGAATTGTGTGTTATGATATGGATATGGATATGGATATGTTGAATATCTTGTATTTACGGGAAGTTTGACTTTGTTCCCGTAATTATAGTAATAGGCAGATTTGTAGTGATCTCTGTTCATCCTATTATATACCTTGTAATCCTAATCAAGAAATACACAATGAATACAATCAACCAATTCCCTGAATATCATGTTTCAACAGGATATGAACATGAATATGTATTTGAACTTTGTTATGTGATTTATATATGAATAGGGATGTTTTAATGTATTGGATAATTATTTTGGATATGGATAAAAATGTTTGACTATCTTGGAAAATTGACTGGGATATAGATAAGGATGTTTGATTGTCTTCGCCGCATAAAATATTGGCCATTCTCAATTGCCACACATTATATGTCTAGCTTAATTGACATCTCTTACATGTTTTGCATAAAAAGGAATTTTCTTTTGGAAGCCATCATTTCCCTATTGGTATATTAACATTACCAGTGTGTCAAAGAGCAAAGAATAATGAAGGACAAAAACAATATAGTTTATAGAATCAGAGCCTGTTTAAATATTGATAATACCATATCTCAAACATCAACTTAAATTTATAAAAGCAACATGTTTCAACTATTACATATTTTCACAGTGAGCTCAGGCAATAAACAAAGAATATGAGAATTAGGACCATTAGATGGTCAAACAACAATAAGTAATCTTTTATAATCATATACAATAAGAACACCTCATGTACATAATAAGGCTATATCACATGCAACTCCTTCCTATTCTGTTTAACTCCTTCACATATTGTTGAACTGTAGGTTCTTATTAAAAAAAAAAAAGATGCCCACGATATATAATCATACGGAACCTACAAAATAAAAAAAAAACACAAGTATCAAACTTATATCAAAATTTGAAATGTTTATATATTATAAAGTAAGCTCAACTCTTATATGCAATAATGTTTCTTATGAATAAAAGTCTCACCCCAAAGTGCAGACGATGTTTGGAATTTTTTTTTACAATAACCAAACCTCGACTCTTTTACCAAAACCACATACCTACAAGACACCTATAATTGGAATGATCATTTTTCAATTTTATAACATTAATATCATAGAAGCTATAATTGAAATAGTCATAATATGTTAATAAAAAACATAAGAACAATACTCACATTTGTATTATTACATTGATAAAAATGTTGACAATTATTAGGCTTAGTATTTGATATTCATAGTTTCATCTTGTTATTTTAACTAGGACAATCAATATAGGAAAGTCGAAAAATTACTTAGGATAATGATATCCATATTATATACTAAATATAATAATAAAAATTACTAATATCGTTTTTTCATTGAACAAAACATCTTCTCGAGGGAAAATTGAGAGTATTTCTTTCAACTATGCTAAATTGTTGAAATAACAATAAATCGTATTCTTGAATCCATTAGCAACGGCTTTACACTTTTCCCGTGTCAAGTATATACCAAGTGTAGATGCAATAAAAGCCAAATATATTTTACTTACACCCTTTTTTTATAATACACATGATGGTTAAGTATGATTAACACATATTCATACAACTGCTACAATAGCTAATGAAAGGCTACATATAAAATAATAGCTTACAATAAATAATGAATAGGTTTAGAATACAAATCAATACTATAATTACATGCTAAATTATCCAAATAACCAATAGGGTAATCTGAGTATAAAGCTACGTTGATATACTTGATATACTTAATCAATATAGGAGATTATTGTACCGTCAAGAATAGAAGGCAACAACCATAAATGGGGAAGTAGGAGAGTAATCATTTTGCAGCAGAAAACAAATTGGGAATATGTTTTAGGTTTTGTGTTTTTAATTTAATTGATTATTAAAGAAATGAGTTGAAAAAAAAAAAGGACACGTGTCAAACACTTGGCATGTAAAAAAAAATCTGACATAGTTAGCCACGTCAGCAACGTTGAAGAGAAACTATGTTGGATTATTTTTCAACAAATTAAAAGTTGAGATATTTTAATACATCTTTTTAAAGTTTGGGTTAGAATCATGAAAGAGTAAATTTTGAGATTTTTTTATAATTAAATCATATTCAATACTAATTAATAACTTTCACATTAATTTAAATTGTGTAATGTTCAGAAAAGTTTATTTTTCTATTCACTTTAAGAGGCTTTATTTTCAAAAATTATTTGCAATTGATTAGTTTAATCTTGTATTATGAAATTCAATTTGAGTATGCTAAAAGTTTTATCATAGTTATTATTTTCAATTTTAAAACTAGAAAAATGCGTTAGTTATTTATATTTTGAAATTCTATTGGAGTGTGATAAAAGTTTTTATCAAATTTATTATTTTTAATCTGAACACTAGACAAATTATTTTTGAATAAATTTGAGAAGATATTTTGTTTTCATTTAAAAGCCATGCTTGTGATAGACTTTTGGGAAAATAGACACTATGTTGAAGATATTAAGCAATGGCTATGCTCGTAAAAATAGACTAAATAGAAAAATAATAGAAAGGGCGAGCGAGGTGTAACAGTGAGTTCAGATCTTCTGTCCAATATTATGGTGTCTTATTATGTTTAATAAATCTCAGCCATTTATTTATGTGGACCTTGTATGAGACCTGCGTAAGTCCCGCAAAATAAATAACTGAGATTTTATAAAACAAAATAAGACATAATAATATTAGAAAGAGGATTTGAACTCGTCTAGTAGTACCTTACTCGGGTAATTAAGGCACCTGTTAAACAAAAAAAGCATGTTTGCCCAAGGCATGCCAAGTTTCCGTTTTGGTATAACTCAAATTAAATAATGGTAAAAGAATATTATAATATACTGTATGACTCTTAAGATATTATAAGAAAAGCTACCGGGGGATCAACTCCCAACCTAATGATGCTCTTGTGGCGATTTGTTTCCACCCTTCCCATTTCCAATCCCATTCAGCCACGGTGTTTCTTTCCCTCTCTAAAGTTAAATCCTCTTTGCTTGTTTCCTGATTTCACACTCAAAAAGTCCAAACATCCTATGGCTTGGAGGATGAACCTATCAACATCAGAAACATCATGGTATGGTATGGTATGTGAAACACAAGAAAGCACCCACACTGTCCATTTCCTTACCACTCATTTTCAGGTCTTTTGTATTTTTCATTATTTTTTTCCTTCGTTACATTGTTTTATATGACTCTATCCTTCCCTTCCCTCGACGCCACGACCATGAAGCCTCACAGACACAGTGAAAGCGGAGATAGAGAGAGCGACTTTGAATGACTCAACTGTTGACTCTTCATAGTTATCTACTCTCCAAATTTCCTTTCCTTCTAAAGTAACTCTCTGTCTCTATCACTATCCATGTCTCTCTGCTTGTACACTTTCTGTTTACCTCCAAAGTTGAGTACATTATCCTCTTTTCGCTTTCTCTCGCAATAATTCTCACCGTAAACAACCCAGAGTCAGTCACTCTCTTTATCCCACACGCTCTGTCCGGCTTTCTTCTGGGCTATTGCCAGAGAAAGCCAACTCATATCTCTCAGCCGTTTGTCAGAGAGTTAATGGCTGGGAAGTCTGGAGTAGTCTTCTTCTTGGTCTCGTTCACTCTTTGGACTTGGTGTGTCACTGCTTTTCCTATGTTTTAGATCTTCAAATCTTGATTCTTTGTACCCCAATCTGCAGTTCCCTCATGTCCCATCTGTTTTTCCAAGATCCGTTTTGCTACCTCACTTGCTGAAGGTATCAAAGACTGGATTTTTATTCTGTTCTGTGCAGGGTTTCTTGGGGTTTTCCAGGTACCAGTACCAGTCACAAAAATACCGTCTCTTTTATTCCTTTACTCGTAAAATGCTAGTTAGAACTGCTCAAAAAGTTGTTATTCAGATCTTTGTTTCCTTACATCCTGTAGCTTGCACTGTGTACTTGATTTTCTAAAAGAGAAGCGCACAATATAAAGGAGGTTTAGACATCGACTCTTTTAAGTGATGAAGATGCTTTTACTTTTATATCTCTTCAACATCAGCTTTTGCTAAGGGAAGTAGTCCTTTCTGAAGATATTTGAAGTATATTACCATACAACTCTTCGATTTAACACTCATTCTGGGCAATTGTGCCATTGTCTCTTGAGGTAATCCTTTCAAGAAGGACTTATTTGTGACTGGTTTACTAATGAACTTTTTCCAAAGAAAAATCGGCGTTCTTCAAGGCCGAGTGTAGTTGGGATTAGAGTGTGATTCCCATGATTTGACATGTTTGAACATCAATACTAACTTGTGTTTTACTACTATAATGCAATGAGTGATATGGCCAAAAAATCTGGAGAATACTATAGGAAAGTTGTTATTGTTTGTATCCTTGCTTCGATATTTAACAGTCCATAAATATGCTCCTTACCCTATTGACTGTACCATATTCATTTATACGAACTGGTTATCTTCCTTGGAGAAGTCATAGGTTAACCCATCATATTGACTACCAATTATTGTTTCTAACTTCATCTTCGTTTGTATGTTGTTGATTCAGTTTCCTTTGGGAATTGACTTGGTTGAACATTTGGAGAAAGAAATGATTGCGGAATGGAGACTGTTATACAAGGAAACCAGGATGTCCGATTGGCTACAATTTTAAGTCACCTTGCTAAGTGACGCGGTTGGAAAAACTAAAGAATCCCTAGTATTGCTCAAACCGCTGTTTGTGGTAGTTTTGGTGGGCGTCAATATTGTTCAGAAGAATTAAAACTTGGGAATTTGGGTGATCCAGAGGACAAGTTAGTACGAAGGGTCAAAAGTTGTGTGGAAATTTTGATGGAATCGTCATCATCAGGAGCATATAAGAGAGCTCGGATGGCGAGCAATGGAATACAAGTCCCTTCATGCTTGGTTGATGGGTGCACATCGGATCTTAGCAAATGCAGGGACTATCATCGTCGACATAAAGTATGTGAACTTCACTCCAAGACTGCAAGGGTCTTTATCAAAGGTCTAGAACAACGGTTCTGCCAGCAGTGCAGCAGGTGAGAAGTAACTTTTACGTAGAAGCTTTCCTTTTGTTTTTGTTTTCTTACAACTTAATGTCTACTGCTGCCGGTATTTTCATTTTTGTCATTAACATTGGAGTGCTCAATTTAAGAGCCATATGCTTTCTTTACATTTTCTGATAATTCTTTTCAACCCTTACATGGTTTCTGTTAGGCTCATGAATTTGGGAAAACCTGTTTTAAGCTAATGTGTCCTAGAATTATTGTCTGGTCACTTAAATTACGTTCTAATGGGGACATGGCATTCCCTATTGCCACTGGCAAGAATTACATAAGTTGCTGTAGTCACTGGGGCCGCATTTAGCTTGTTTTGCTTTGCCTTGATTGTAAAAATAATCACGCTAATGCATTCTTTCTTGATAGATCTGAAAAAAATTGTATTCAAGTTCTCGGATTGGGGCTTTTATTTAATGTTTTCAACTTGGGTACTGATCTATAAAGTACATACTTTGGCATCCATGTGCTTATACGTGCATCTTGGCTGAATGCCAGAACAATCAAAACATTGAATCAATGTAAGTACACTTATTTCTGATTTTGTGCTCTGTTAACTTGAGGTGGAGCAAGGGTTTCATGGAGAACCATTCCTTTGGGTTATCAACACTGTTAGGTTGCAAAAACTTAAGTTTTGAAATAGATCTATAGTCACATGCCCTTCTTCCCTCAATCATTCCTTTAAGCATGGGTTATCCTTTTTTGTCTTCAAAATCCTGGAGTAGCTGCTTTGTCTTGTGATGCCTTCTTTTTGTAGTCCTATGTGAGATGGACATTTCAACTGTGCTCTAAGGATATGGTTTTGTGGTTATGATTTCCCTTGCCAATTCTGAGATATTGGTATCTTATTGCCCTCAAAATCAACCTTTTATAGGTTCCATTCATTAATGGAGTTTGACGAAGGTAAACGAAGTTGCAGAAAACGCCTTGATGGACACAACAGGCGACGAAGGAAACCTCAGCCTGATTCTCCATCTAGAAATCCTGCTTTGTTATCTCCAGGTCTGGTCTTCCAACTGGACATATTTGGTTTGGTGGTTGTTTATCGTTCCCTTGTTATTTACCTTTATCTTTTGTCCCTTTTGATCCTTAGGTTTAAGTGCATATGATTGCTGTATTTCAGGTACAAGATACTTACAGTTCGCTAGCTCCAGTACACTTTCCGTCACTGCAAGCTCTGCTTGGGTTGGGGAGATCAAAACTGAGAGTGAACCTTCACTTTATAATAATCACTCGCTGAACTTCGGTGCAAGGAAAACCCCATTTTCTGAATCCCTGTCGTTTAGCTATAAAGGAGAAAACCAATTCCCTCTCTTACAAGAAATTAGTTCCACAGGTCCTGGAGACTCTGTCAATCAACCTGATCTTGATGCCAGCTCCACAATATCCAACAATGGTAGTAGCAGCCAGAAAATGTTCTCTGATGGATTGATGCGAGCCATTAACTCAAACTGTGCTCTCTCTCTTCTGTCATCACCACCGCCAGCTGACTTGCCGCCGGAGATTGGTTCGAGCCAACTTGTGCAGCCTAATCTGAATCTCCAAGCTCAGCCCCTAGTCTCAAGTCTAGAATATAGTAGTCTTGGAAGAAAATGTGAGCCAGTAGGATCTGTGTTGATTCCTAATGGTGACAACAGTTCTGACATCCATAGTCAAAGTACTTTTCAGATTGGAGCTGATGGATCGTCTGTAGCTGGAGCTCCTCACATGCTTTCATTCTCCTGGGAGTAATAGGACATGGCTCTTCTTTGTGACCAGCAGTGGTGAAAAAGATCAATTTGTCATGCTGATGAACTTTAGACTTGTTAACTAATATGATCAGATTTAGTATAAAAACGTACTTTTTGCTGTTCTATTCGGTAAATACTAAATAGATATAAGGAGAGACCGACCGATACTTAGCATGATCGGTAGTTTTTCAACACTTAAGTTGATCCTCTCCACTGGAGAAGTATAAACTTCATCAGTTTACGTCCATAAGATATGCATGAGTTTGAATGGGAAGCTCTGATTTTGGCTAAAACCAGTAATGTCAAATGTGCTTCAAATGCCCTCTTGGCTTTGTTTGACAGAGACGTCTGTGCTCCTTCCGCTTAAGCACGTTTTGTTGCAGTCTTTTGTGGACTGTTGGGCTATGTTAAAAAATCACTCCGAAAATTAATGTGTCAGCTTTACCCGTATAATTATCATAAATAAGCACACGAAAGCCAAAGAACTTTAGAGACGAGTGGAAGTGCAACATAATATTTGACTTTTTGACAAGACGAAGCATGATTGGTGGAAAGCCGAATATTCCTCTGCCGTACTTTCTTTTTCTCATTATTTATAACTTATCGTGTAACCTTATACCTATATTTACATTTATGTCCATAAACTTTTTTAAACTAAAGAAAATTAAAAATATTAAAAATATAAAAAATAAACTTCGACTAAAATTATTACTATGATGGTTAAATAAGTTGAGTTAGTTTGTTACTTAAATAATAATTTAAATTTTGAATTTGTTACTTAAATAATAATTTAAAAATTGAACACCCGATTATTTTCCTAACTAATTAGTTAAATCAAATTTACCACAATAATATTCAATTAGAGATCATAGGACTAAGAAATAATCATCAAAGAGATGTAATAATTGAACATGTAAAGTATGGATGCGCGAATTGATGGTTTATACATATTCAAATATATATGATAAAATTTACGAGATAAAAGTGGATTACAAATAAAATTATGATGAGATCATAATTATAATATTTTATGTATTATTCTTAATTATTATTCTATTAAGACATGACACAAATAGAATATAAAAAGATTAGTACACATTCTATTTTTTTCCTTACGAAGGAAATAGTCGATCTTATAGACTAAAATATGAAAATACTTAAACAAATATGTAGACGCTTATTAAAAAACAAGTTCACTGAATTGATCTCATATGAGAAATCCATTAGAAATAATATTTGTATGACTATATTTATTATGATGATTGTATAAGTGATCATTTGATTTAATTTAGTTATCAAATCAATAATTATTATCAAGGAAATGTTTAAAAGGATTATCTTTCATAATTAAATTATGTTAGAAAATTAATATAATGAGATTATATTAATTAAGATGAGATCTTAATTTAAATACTAAATTAATTATTTTATTAATTAGATTAATATTAATACTTAAGTTAATACCTAATTAGAATTACAAAAAGTTGTTTCTAAAAATTAAATTTATTATATTTCAATTAGATTGAAGCTAATTAATTAGACTCCTTAAAATTAAGAAAATAATTTATTAACTAATTAAGAAATGTGATTATTTATTTTTTAATTTGAATAATATGTCTCTTAATTAATTAGAAAACGTATTTTTCTTAACAAAATTTGAAAGAAATGTTTTCATTTATTAATTAAAAAATGAGCCTTCTTTCATATTTTGGAAAATAATTTTTGTAATTTACTGAAGAGCTATTTTCTTATTAATTGAGAAGTTAATCTCTAAAATATTGTAATGGACATTCTTAACTAAATTTAAAATATTTTATTTAATTTTGAAAGTAGTTTCATTTAACATTAAAAATGATTTTCTATTAAGGAAAAAATTATAATTAGATTGAAAATATTTTTCTAATTGGAGTAGAATTTCTTACCTTTTGTATGTTAAAAAGGGACACTTTCTAAATAATAATAAGTAAGAAGCATAATTTATAAAAAAATTGTTTTCATTTAAATTTTTTCAAAAGAGTCAAGATAATTAAAAATAGTTTCCAATATAGTTTGAAAATTATTTTCAATTTCTATTTGAAATAAGAATTTACTTTATTTAGGAATCAATGAGTTTAATGCAATTTAATTATCGAAGGAGTTGGAAATATTATTTTAGAATATAAAGATCAACAACTAGAATCAAACAAGACTTGATATCTCATGCATATAATTTGTTTATATTGGCCAGAGAAATTGTATGCATAATTTATATGTTTGATATATAGATTGGGCGCATGTTTAATT
>JANZXV010000001.1:6548360-6558901 GCA_027576455.1 Erythroxylum roigii | reverse complement strand
ATTAATAATAAATATTTTCATTACAAAACTGTAACTGAAGAAGATAAAGTTACATGTAAATACACTTGCTTTCCAGGACACTATATTTACATAACTCCAACAGATGTTGTTGTACTATTGGGTTAGACCATAATCTAAAAGATTTATGTCTACTTATCTCTAGGTTTGAATGCAACTCCTTTCAATTATGTTAGATCTATTCATGGATTTCTCAATCTTAATTTTATGAAATCACATATGAATCAACATGCTAGAAATATTAATTCAAGAATAATTAAGAACATATCATTAAATCTTAATGAAACTAAAATTGAAGTAAATAAAAATAAAATCATGACAAGGTCTATCTTGGTTATCTAATCTAAGTACTAACAAAGGTTTAGTTCCTAACCATAAAAGATATAACATCAAAACTAAGGAATAAACATAAAACTAAAAGAAACATGATGATATCCCTTTTAATCTTTATGAAATCCACTTTAAAGGATGAAAATCCATTCTGAATGTGTTTACTTTTTTGTTCTTCGTTCTCTCTATAGACCTAGGCCGTCAATTTATGTGTTCCTTAGCCTCCTTCTATTTTTCCTTTTAATTTCACCTTTTATAGTTTTAAAAAAATTAGGCTCTGGGTAGTGCATGGTCACCAGTATAGATGTGTGTTATGGCTATATTGATTAAAAAAATTCAAAACTTTCAATTATGAAATAAATAAGGGCTCAAAATGTGAACACGAGTATACATATGGTCCAATAGTATGTGGCCTTACTATTAACTAGTTGAGAGGATGTTTTCGATAGACCCATACAGAAAAAATATATATAATGTGTGTGTGTGTAAAATATACATATATATAATAAAGTAATAATAATTAAAAATGAAATAAAAATAAATAGACATAAATAATAGTAATAATAAATAAAAATAACAAAATACGTACATAGAAAAAACATAAAGATAAGTAATATATAAATATTGAACAAATTAAAGAATAAAAATAAAATTAATTAATTAATTAATTAAGTAAGTAAATAAATACACAAATAGTAAAAAGACAAGTAAATAAATAAATTTAACAAGCCATTATAAGAAAATATTTTGGCTAAGTAAGAAAATATTTGGCTAAATAGTTAAGAGAGAAGTACTAGATATTAAAAATTTAGGCTAAATACAAGATATAAGACTCAAAAGGAAAATTGTTCATAAAATCTATGAGAATGAAAAGGATCTCTCTATATGAGATTTTTTACCCGTATCCTAGTATGTCAGTTTTTTATTGAGAGTTATGTCCTCAATAATTTCTAGCAGAGCTCATTCTTAATTACCTCCTCTCAATTCTTCTTAAGTCTTCTTTTTTTCCTCTTATATTTTTTAAGTACAATCTTCTTGCATTTCCTCACTAGAGCGTTATAGTGTCTCCTTTTAATATGTCTGAACTACCTAAGCCTTGTCTCTCTTAATTTTTTATTAATATTGGCCACATTTACTTTATCTCTTACCATTACATTTCCGACCTTATCTTTTCCAATAAGGTTACACATCAAATAGAGCATCCTCATCTCCACCACCATTAACTTATGGCTATGTACCTGTTTGATGGGCCAACACTATACCTCATAGAGCTTGGCTGACCTAATCGCTAAACGATATAATTTACCTTTGAGCTTAAATGGTATCTTCTTGTCACACAAAACTCTTAATGCATTTCTCCATTTAAGTGACCCTGATCTGATACAGTGAATTATGTTTTCATTGATCTCTCCATTGCTTTGGATGATATATCCTAAATACTTAAAAAATTTATTTTGTGATATAACTGCTGATCCAATCTTTACCTCCACATCAGAAGCTACTTAATGGTCTGAAAAGTTACACTTTAAGTACTCAATCTTAATCCTACTCAATTTAAAGGCCTTCGACTCTAACGTATCCCTCCAAAGTTCTAGCTTGACAATAATATCCTCATTTTTCTCATCTACTAAGATAATATCCTCAACAAATAACATACACCAAGATATATTCCCGTGGATGCTCCTGTTGAGCTCATTCATCACTACTACAAAACATAAAGGGGCTTAATAAGGAACCTTGGTATAGCCCAAGATTAATAGCAAAATGTATTGTATGTCCTTCTATCTTCTTTACTCTAGTCTTTACACCTTCATATATATCCCTAGTAACCTATATATATGTCATAGGAACTCCTTTAGCTTCTTTACACCTCCATATGATTTTCTTAGGTACCCTTTCATATGCCTACTCTAAGTCAATAAAAGTCATATTTAGGTTACGCTGTCTTTTCCTGTAATATTTTATTAATCTTCTAAAGAGATGTAAAGCTTCTGTTATAAACATTCATGGCATGAAGTCAATTTGATTCTCAGAGATAGGAACATCCTTTTTCACTCTCTTCTTAATCATCTTCTCCTATAATTTCATGGTATGACTAAGTAGTTGGATACATCTACATTTGTTATAGCTTTGGACATCTCATTTTTTCTTGTATAGAGGAAGTAGCATACTAAATCTCCACTCATCTGACATTTTAGCAAACTTAACAATCACGTTAAAAAGCTTGGTTAGCCAAGTAAAACCATCATTACCTAGGCTCTTCCACACCTATAGATATCTCATCCGACCTTACTGCCCTTTCACTCTTCATCTCCTTCAAAGCTCTTTTAATTTCTTCCTTTATAATATATTGACAACAAATAAAGTTATGATATCTCTCGAACTTACTAACATCACCTAAAGAGATGTTGTCCTCTACGTCTTCATTAAAAAGGCTATAGATGTATTTCTACCATCATCTTTTTTAATCATAAGCATCTGCCCTGTTTCATCTTTTATATAATAAACTTGATCTAAATCTCTTGCTTTTTGTTCTCTAACTCTCACTAACTTAAACATATCCTTTTCTCCATCTTTAGTTCCCAATCATTGATATAATTTCTTGTAAGCTCTGCTTTCAGCTTTTGAGATTATCTCTTTGCCTCTTTCTTTGCCAGCTTGTAATTTTCTCTATTAACTACTCTCTCTACCTTTGTGGCCAATAGAGCTTTATAAGTACCCTTCTTAATCTCAACCTTTTCTTATACATCTTCATTCTACCACAAAGACTCTATCTTACTACCTCTATGCCCTTTAAAAACACCTAAGATCTCTTTAGTTGTATTCCTTAAAAGAGTTACTAATCTCTTCCACATCTGGTTAGCATCTTCTTCTTATTTCCATTCTTTTCCATATATTACTTTATCCCTAAGTTGTTCCACCATATCTCCTTTTATATTCCACCATTTGACTCTGATACACCTCCTAGGACTTCTCTTTTTTCCTTTAATCCTTAATTATAAGATCCATAACCAATAATAAATGTTGTGTTGATAAGCAAACATTAGTCAACACCTTGCAATCCTTATAATTAGGTTGATTGTCTGCTTTATGAGAAAATAGTCAATTTGAGTTTTTATAGTTCTGCACTTAAAAGTCATCAGGCACTCCTCGTTTTCTTAAAAAAAGAGTTAGTTATCATCAACTCAATGCTACCGCTAGATCCAACAAAACTGTCCAACTTTCATTCCTATCACCATACCCAAAACTTCTACAAGTCTATGAATATTCGTCCAAGGTTCTCCTTATATGAACATTAAAGTCTCTTGCTAGAATAACTCTCTCGTTAAGGGGGATTTATTGAATCACCTTTTCTAGCTCTTCCCAAAATTAGCGTTTAAGTTGTTCGTCCAACCCTACTTGAGATACATAAGTACACACCATATTAATGTTATCATTGGTCCTCTTTATTCCCACAACCTGATGTATGAATTCCTTGAAAACCAAGATATCTACCTCATTCTATAGTCTTGAGCTCAATAATTTCCTTTGATTAGTCATCGTCCACTTTGTTTTGTGGACGTACGCTATATAAATCTTGTATTTATCTAAAATTCTCACCAATTCTAAAGACTTTGCAAAAACTTATCTATAATCTATCCAGATCATCTCTTTCCTAGACCCAAAATTTACCAAAAAATTATCTCTTACTCTATCATGGGAAGTTAAAGCTACCACTCCTATCCTACATAAGCTATAAAAGATAAATCTAAAATGTCACTCTAAGATTACTCAAAAAGGAAACAAAAACTGATTTTTGATTTCAAAACTAGGCACCATATTAAACAAATGTAAAAAGTTACAAGTAAACACAATAACAAATAAATCAAAATTTGATGGTCTAAGTTTGAACCAATGTGAGGTCCTACATCCATCCGTTGTACTGTAGGTATTTCAAATTCTTAAAAAAAAGTTAATTACTAAAAAAGAATTCAAACTTTTGTTAAATTTTCAATTATAACTCGAATTTTAAAAAGTAGCAATAAAATACCAAAACTTTCAATCTTTTTAATTCTAGCCCAAACTTTAAAAATTAGCAATAAAATGCTCAAATTTTCAAAATTTTTCAATTTTAGCCCAATGTTAATGTTTTGTTAAGTTTATTGACGTAACTTGACGCGTGTTTAAAAAACGTTAACTATTATTAATATACGTCAGCCAAAATTAACATAACAAATGAAGATTAGTAAAACGACGCCATTTAATTACATAATTTAAAGTACGTCGTTGTTTAAAAATGACTTAAATTAGATTACGCAACCCTGACGACCTTACGCTTTGATTTCAATTTTTTCCTTCATTTTCAATTTATTCTCTCGACGCCCTCACCCTTCGATTTTCTGATTATGCAACTCCGATGCCTTCACACTAAAGACATCAGGATAATTAATTAAACACGAAGAGCTTACTGGTATAATACACTGTAATGCGAAAATAGTTTTGAGTGTCAGAAGAACAAACAAAAATCTAAAAGGCTAAAGACATTGAGGGAATAGCAGATAATGTCGTGTTAAAATTGAATAAAATTGAAAATTTAAGTATTTTATTATCACTTTTCAAAATTTAGGCTAAAAATTTAAAAATTAAATTTAAATATTTTATTACTACTTTTTTACTTCATAAGTATAATTAAAAAATTAGACTTTTCTTATTAATTAACCCGAAACAAATATCTGCTGTCGGTAAGGTCAGCTGACCCCACCTTGCCAAATCCTCCTAATCCACAACGCCATGTACAGACTAACGTATCTATTACACATAAAAGAAAAAGAAATGAAAAAATTCCAGGCAGCCAAAGCCAAACTAAAATTAGAATCGATGTTCTTTTCTTTTTTTCTCCAATCCTAACACTGTAAGATTTCCGGGAAAACCAAAATGGAAATTTATGGCTTTTCAGATTATGGGCGTCGGATGTTATAAGTAAAAGCTGTGACCGCCGCGTCGCCCTTTCTCTTTCCCCACTTGTGTGACCGAATTTCCCGATAAACATACAAAGCTTTGCCCTATCGGAAGTGACAATCGATAAAGGTTTCGTATTTATCAACGTGCCTCGAATCTAGCAATATTTTGGAAGAGAGAAGGCTGAAATTATCCCAATTTTGGTTTGAACGAATTGGTTTAAGCAGATTTTGGAATTATATTTCTTCTTCTTCTTCTTCTTCTCTTTCGAGAAAGAGAGGGAAAATAAAAATGATGAGAAGGCAACAACAACGAGATCAGCAATCCAGAGTGTTCTACGAGTTATCAGCTCTGGTTCTTAATTTGCTCCGCTCACCTCCCTTCCCCGACCAAGCTCCGGCGTCGGGTTCTTCTTCGTCGTCGAGAAGGTTGCCGGTGGAAAAGATATCTCCGACGGGGTTTGTGTGGCTGCTGCTGGGGATGTCCGTAACTTTGATGCTGTGTGGATCGGTGACCTTTTTTATAGGGTTCATGTTGATGCCATGGGTTTTGGGATTGGTGATGGTGTTTTATGTGGCTGGGATTGTGTCAATGATATCTATGTTGGGTCGCTCTCTCCTTTGTTACGCTATGCCTCCTCCGCCTCCAAGGAAGGAGATTCCTGGTAATTAAAGTTTTGTCCTTTTGTTTGGAAGCATTTTCATAGAATCTTGGAGGTCGTGTTATTCATGTCAATTAGATGTTTTGGCCTTTTCAAAATTTGTAGAAGTAGAGAGAAAAGTGGGCTTTTTGTTCCATTACAGTGTTCATTCAAGTTTGTGGCATTGTTGTTTTCTGTCATGTAGATTGTATTAGTAATTGGAGTTTGTTTCCTGTGTGAAATAGTACTTATTTGAGTGCTTATCCATTAACTTATGCATGTTTTAACTTATTTGTTTGCTGTGTGAAATAATAAGTATTTGAACGCTATTCCATTAACTTATACATTTTTTAACTTAGCCCTGGGTTTATTAAAGACCTACATTCCCACAGCTTATGGAGCCTTACCCTGTAACATGCAAGTTATTACCCTTAATGGTTTTGAGCAGTACTGAACGTATCAACCTCTGACCTTTCTATGGTTGATCTTCAGAACACCCCCTCTTGCGGATGATGCTATTTGTGCTTTTAACTTCCTTTTGCATAGAAATGTGCACCACCATGGCCACAGCAACAGCAATAATAATAATAAATAAATGAAAATTGAGTTTCCATTGTGTTCTTATCTTTTGTCACTAATAGCTGCCACATTTGGGGTTTAGATTCAATCAAGAACGACGTATCATCGATTTTCTTTTGTCAACTGGGCGGTGAGATGGATATTCAGTTACATGCATGAGAGATTAATTCTTTGTATTCGCCAGATGCACGATCTTTTACCAATTTATGTGTTTTGGAATTGTTGTTTACAGAGTTTCTACTTGGAATGGTATCAGAATCAGTACCTTGCTATGATTTGCCATGAGGAACCTTACTATCATTTAGTAGGATAATCTTGTTGTATTATTATGTCCTGTCAAATCAGTACTAGTAAAAAATCTGATAAATTTTCTTAATTGACTATAACTTCTTCTAATCTGACGCTACAACGTTGTTGTCAAAATGTGATAAATACAGATCTTAGGAACTGAAGTTGCTTAGGTGACATCATTTACTAATAATGGTAAAACACGAATATATGTTAGCTGTAATTTCGGAAGCTTCAGATGGTAGTTTGCGTCTGAAGCTTTTAGTGACGTGTAGGTTTTAGGGTGTTGAGAATTTTTAAAATCTCAAGTCTAGTGTGCTTTCTACACTTTTTGATCAATTGGACAACCACATTGATGGTTGTGTTGTGGCTTGCCCTTGTCATGACTGTAAAATTTGCGGCATGAACTTTGCCTACAAACAAAACCTGAGACAAACCTGCGTGGTGTCAGATTTTCTGTCTTTGAACCTCAATGTGGATGTAGTAGCATATAGTTCTTCACATTCTGTTCTCTTGCTGTAGTATAGAAGGGTTTGTACGCAAAACTTATCTACATGTTCTTGATGGAATATTAAGTGTGTGGCAAATATGTTTCGTTATAGGTTTGTGTGGAAATTGAGTCTTGCCACTTTGTTGGTCGGTTGATTAATACTTTTTTGCTGATAACTGCTGCAGCTTGGAAATTTTTATGAAGATAAAAGACTGTATTCAAGGAGGCGTATTGATTTACTGGAGGATTCAGCAGCACTGATGTTCTGGTAAGTGATGCTAGTTCAGAAGACAAATGGAATATGAATACTACCCAACTTCTTTCAAATATTGATGCAGGAGTTGTTGATACCTGTTCTTCCTGGTGGCAGAGATTTGTGGATATGGGTTCATTTAGTAGGAATATATAGAATTTGAACTTGTGTGTAATAAACAACATATTTTAGTTTGTTGGAGGGAGTGGGGGAGGTTTGTCCCCATTTTACTACTGTTACAATGTAATATCTAATCTTCTCTTTTATCTGTTTTTCCCCTTTCCAGCTTTTTATGATAAATGCAAGAGACTAGACGATTTATACGAAAATTTCGCTTGTGATTAAGGACAGAGCTGAAGATGAGGCCTGGTCAGTGTGGAATATTAGGAGTAAAATTTAGATATATATATATATAACACAGGACAACGCTTCTTTAGTGATTGATAGTAGATGTTGAATCATGTAATATCTATCTGGACAACAAATTATTAACATAATAAAATATGTATATGATACAAAAATTTAATTCATTTGTTTTTTTTGTCCTAGCGGATCCAGTGGCCAATCCCTTCGCTGATTTGTAGGCACTTCACAGGATAGGATAGTTGGCCCAAGGATTTAAGGATGCTTCATACCCAAAGTCAAGGATCAAATCCTTGACTTTTGGTAAGGATGGATGAGTTTCATCCACTCAACCACACCCCTTAGGTTAATAATTCATTTTTTTTTAAACACCTTTCAATAGCATCGAGTTTATCTTTCACTTTATAGAATGTAAATAAGCAATTTGACAACTTACAAAAGTTTCATTTTTTAGAATACAAAAAAATATATATATTTCCTATGTCGTCACCATGAAACTTCAGCCAAACCACCCTAGCTAGATATGGGTTTTCAAATTTTAAAATCATAATTCCTAAAAAAGTACTACTGCCATGCAAGAAATTGATTCCAAGGTAATATCGAAAAATACCACAAGTTATTTCTTTACATATTTAACTTTAATATGTGAATATCCTAATAGATGTTAGCACAAGTACTGCCATAGTTTATTACATACCAAACCATACATATGTGGAGAAAATATCATCATCCATTTCAGATATGTAACAATTTTATTTTTATATAAGAATGTCATGATTAAGTATAAATAATTTCATATCTCAAGACATATAATATATGTAATACCTACTTAATGTTAAAAAAAAACCCATCAGTTATTAAAAATGAGTACCCAGTACACTTTAAATTGGAAATATCATGTATGAATACAATGAATATGTTGCTTCCATACAAAATATATTAGTATTTTATTTATCGAGCCCCTAGGGGGTGATCGAGTTAGTGGAGTAGGAGGTATGGGGTCAAAAGGTCTTGTGTTCAAATCTTTCTACCTATGCTCTCTCAATCGAATATGTCGTATAAGACTTGCCTAGTGCGGAGTATCCAGTTGACGTGATTTACAAATTATTACATTAATCCAGAGGTTTACTCAGTGCGCATTCAAAAGATAGTAACTGCGGATTCTTCTGTTTGAAAAAAAATCTATTTAACCAATATTATACTTACGTACGAAAAATATCATCATTCATTAACTTTTAAAAGAATATCATTGATCATCAGAAATAGGTAATAACCACACATTAATATGAGAATATATTAATTGAGCGAAAGGAATATCATTCTTTGTTTAAACAATACTTCAACTCAAGATATTTAGTACCACCAGTGCATACAAAAATTACAAAGGCATTTAAAATAAGTAGCATTTAAGTGAAAAATGAGTACCATGTTTGAGTACAAAACATACCATGTCTTGATATAAACTATACTAGTATTTGGTTCAGCCTGATCTTACTGGGGTTGAACGTCATTGTTTAGATCCATGATAGGTACGACTATGGCTATAGAATACTTGCAAAACAAATAATGGCGGGCCGGAAGTTGATTCCCGGGAGGCCCCTCCGACGCTCAAGTCAGTATTTCTGTGAAGGTTTCGGTTGTAACGAGTAGGAGAACTAGGGTTGAGATGTCATACCTGAATCAGGGAGGAATAGTACCTTATATACCTAAGGTTACTGCTAGGTTTAGGTCTTTACGTGAGTCTTTACGTTTGCATGGGAGATTATCCCCTGCGACCGGGCCGTCGACATTTGGGCCTGGGGTTGGGCCTAGTAAGGCCGGCCCAGCCGGCCCAACCAGTATTTATTTAGCTAATACCACATCTATGTAAAAGAAATATCATCAATAACATTTGTATATTTATATGAGAATATAATGATTGAGCGAAAAGAATACTACGCCTAAATATAAACTATACCATAAGTTGGTACATTCAACACCACCTCTATGTATAAAATTACTATTACACATTTAAAACTAGGCTACTAGAAACAACTTTAGTGAAAATTGTATTCTCAATTTTCACTTTGTGTATCTTAACTAATCATTCTTACTATATTTGAAAATCACTACTTCATTACCACATCTATAAGAATCGAACAAAAAAGGTAACTTTGATGCGTTCGTAACTAATTAAATAGTATGAAATCTAAAATATTTTCACTAGAAAAATCAAATAATACCACCATCTACAATAATATAGATAGATTGAATAGCGATACAAATATATTGATGTATCATAACCTTGAGAGGAGAAGTTGTGTACATAAAACAAAATATGAGCAATAAGGGAAGACACTTCAGTATATATTCCTTATCATAATCATAGTATTGATCAAGATTTTACACAATCAAAGTTCCTTTATCCGTTATCTCAGTATTTTTCTATGTGTCTTTTACTTGAAATACTTTACCGAACTTATGAGATCTGGAATGTAAGATGGGTAGGAAAGCTTCAAGGGAAAAAAACAAAGAATACTTAGGGTGCGTTTACTTTCAGAAAACAGTTTTTTGTTTTCTATCTTAATTTTTTGCATATATTTTCAATTTTCATTTTCAGTGGAAAATTGTCGAAAACATGTTTACTAATTAATATTGAAAAA
>JANZXV010000001.1:6531852-6548260 GCA_027576455.1 Erythroxylum roigii | reverse complement strand
TCATAATACTTGGGTTTTAACCTCTTTACCAGCTGGTAAGAAGGCTATCAGTTCTTGGTGGGTTTTTAAGGTCAAACCTCGGCCTGATGAGACTGTTGATAGGTACAAGGCTCGGTTGGTAGCCAAAGGCTATCATCAAGTGGAGGGTGTTGATTTTACTGATAGTTTTTCTTCTGTTGCTAAAACTATCACCGTACGTTTGTTATTGGCTGTTGCGGCTCATTTTTCTTGGCATATTCATCACGTAGATGTCAATAATGCTTTTTCATCACGTAGATGTCAATAATGCTTTTTTGCATGGTTTTCTTGATGAGGAAGTGTATATGTTGCCTCCAGATGGGTATACTAAAGCTGGTCCTCATCAAGTTTGCAAGCTTAATCGCTCTTTGTATGGGTTGAAGCAGGCATCCCGTCAGTGGAATTGTGAATTTACTAAGGTTCTGCTTTCTTATGGGTTTGTTCAATCCAAGCATGATCATTGTTTGTTTGTTAAGTCTTCTGGATCTACTTTTGTGGCTCTTCTTATATATGTGGATGATATTTTGTTGACTGGGCCTTCTGTGGATGTTTTGGCTGATGTTAAGCATTTTTTTGGGTTCTGCCTTTTCGGTTAAAGATCTTGGATCGGCCAAGTATTTTTTGGGTTTGGAGATTGCTCGGTCTTTTGCAAGTTTATATCTTAATCAACGCAAGTATGTGTTGGATCTTTTGTCTGATGTGGGTTTAACTGGTGCTAAACCAGTTTCTACTCCCTTGCCTAAGGGATTGAAGCTTACTGATGCTTTTGGTTCCCTCTTGGATGATGTTGGGCAATATCGTCGATTGGTTGGTCGATTGTTATATTTGGGATTTACTTGACCAGATATTACTTATGCTGTTCAGCAGTTGAGCCAATTTATTATTGCTCCTTGTCAGGCTCATTGGGATGCTGCTATGCATTTGTTGAAGTACTTGAAGGGTTGTCCTTCTCAGGGATTATTTTTTCTTGCTGCATCTGTTTATTCTGTGCCTGGTTTATCTTCTGCTTGTTCTCTTGTTGCTTATTGTGATGCTGATTGGAGTTCTTGTTTGACAACTAGACGTTCTATTTCTGGTTTTTGTGTGTTTCTTGGTGCTTCTTTGGTTTCTTGGAAGACTAAGAAACAACCTACGGTTTCTCGTTCGTCGGCTGAGGCTGAGTATCGTAGTATGGCCTCTACGGTTTGTGAGTTGTTATGGATTTCATATATCTTGCGGGATTTGCAGATTTCTTTTTCTTCTCCGATTCCTTTGTGGTGTGATAACAAGGCTGTTCTTCATATCACTGCTAACCTGGTGTTTCATGAACGCACTAAACATCTTGACATTGATTGTCATGTGGTTCGTGATCAATACAAGTTGGGTTTTATCGCTCCAGCTCATGTTTCGTCTAAGGATCAATTGGCTGATTTGTTTACTAAGGCTTTGGCAGCCCCTCTTTTTGCTTCACTTTTGTCCAAGTTGGGTTTGGTTGATGATCACCAACCTCCAACTTGAGGGGGGGATGTTAAGCTACTGTATTTAATGTTTATTTGTCGTTTCCTAAGGTGTTGTTGTTTTTACTTAGTTTGTAAATAGACTGTTGCTTACCTGTACAGTTCTTTTAAGCTTTACTTGTACAGTTAGTTTATATATATAAAAATCTGACTGATGTATACGAAGTAATAGACACAATCAGTTCTTCACTTCTCTTTTCTGTTTCTCAAAGTCTTCGTTACAAAACATATTGATCATGTTATAGTGGAATCGGATTGTCTTCAGGCAGTTTAAGCAATCACATCTTCTCCGTCTAATTCTTCGAAAATTGAAATGTTGGCTTCTGATTGTCATGCTTTTAAGCGACACTTCTCCCATTTGTCTTTCCAATGGACGCGTAGGATTGCCAATAAGGCGGCTCATTCTTTAGCAAGGGTAGCCTTATTACATGTAAACCTCCATTTCTAAGATTCTATTTCTCCTTGTTTAACTTCTATTTTACGTTATGAACAATCTTTGTATGTTGCTTATGATAGGGAAAGGCTAGTAGGATCGGGGTGTACTGGATAAGTCTGTTGGCTTGGGATAGTTTTTCTAGCTTTTCTTTGTTGGGTGTTTTTTTATGATTTATGATTTTATGATTTTCGTTAAAAAAAAAAAAGTAATTAAAACACGATAGCTAGAAGAAGAAGCTATTGGACACACCTTTACCACAAAGGCAATTGTGCAGGAAATGGAAACTAATGCTAATGCTAATGCAGATAAATTAGAAGACCATGAGAATCTATACAATATTGAAAAGGACGGGAATCATAAACTATATGCTTAAGCAAAGAGTTTGCTTAGAAGGGTGAGCTCAAATCCTTAATTCCCAAAGAGGCCCTAGGGCTTGATGGTCTGAACGGACACTTCTCCAAGTATTCTTGGAATTGGATCAAGGTTCAAACTTCTAAAGTAATCCTATAATTATGCTCTAGAGGTGCTCTATTGAGTGCAATAAATCAAACATACATCTCCCATGTTCCTAAGCTGCCTTACCTAGTTAAATGAGTGACTTCAGGCTTATTTAATGTCGCAACACTCTTTATAAACTAATCTCTAAGATGCTAACTATCAGAATGAAGTATGTTTCAGCTTTAATGTCTCAAAATCCTAAGTTGCTTTCATTCAAGGCAGAAATATTGCGGATAATATTCTAACAGCATAGGAGTTATTAAGAGGTTACATAAGGAAGGGAACATGTAAAATGTGCCATAAAGGTTGATTTCAGGAAAGTCTTTGATTCAGTCAAGTAGGAGCTCCTCATCAAAGCTTTGGAAGTGCCAGGATTCCCTGAAAAATTCTCTTATATTGGATTAAGCAATGCTTTACCACTAAAATTACGACATTCTAGTGAAAGGAGAGCCATCCCTATGGTTTAGTGGAGAAAGGGGTATGAGAGAAGAGGACCCTTGTCTCCTTATCTCTTTTCTATATATATGGAGGTCTTATTGCAACCTGTAGCCCATAACATTGCTTAAAGTTCAATATTCAAGTATCACAAGAAATATAGCAGACTGAAGTTGTTCAATTTTACTTTTGTGTATGATCTTTGTTGTTTTGCAAAGCAGAAGCTCCACAATCAATTTAGCATGATGCTCTCTAAGAATAAAACATTCTTTATTTTTTCTATCCAACAATACATTTGGGCACAAAGCACTTCCACGAATAATTACAAAACAGCTGTTAAACTCGTTCAGGTTGTACCCTGAACTAAATGACAGAGACAAATTTGTGGACCTTCAATCTGCCAGATGAAGCTTACAAAGAAAGATGAAAACTCTTATTTATTAAAGAACTAACACAAGCATTAGAATACCGAGAGTTACAAAGTCCCAAAGCTCCTAGCTTTCATCAATATTTTAGCAAATTCATTCTATTAAACACCTAGAAACTGCAGATTGAAGGATGAAACAAAACCAGAGATAAGTATATGAGAAGCAGAATAACAAATAAAAGCTATTAAACAAAACAACCAGGGTGAAAAACTTAGCAATTCCTATCATGAATAGATGTGAACACCAACTGCGATAAGAAAGATGGTGATGATGCCAAAGAATATGATGGTGTGGACAAGTATCGAAACGCCACTTGTCTGCATATTCCCGAAATCGACCACTCTGTTTCTTCCAGGCAACTGAAACAACAAACCTGGACTTAGTAGAACAAAAAGCACAAATGCGATTACCACCGGACCCCAATCCGCCATTTCTGCTTCTGTTTGGTCGTCGGCTTTCTTTGCAAAGTTCTTTTCTTTGTAGGCAATAAAGATGAAGAACTTACGAGCTGATGTTTGATCTGGTTGTAGGTTGATAGGAAAGAAAGGAATATAAGCATATTAAATATCTGTACATTGCGTCTCTGAAAAGAAATATATTATTGTACTTCATTGGCACAGTCGGTGTATTCTTGGACTCAAAAGGTTGATCACCAACCCCAAGGACCCCAGTCGCAGACCCGACCACCGCTGGAGGAACAGTCGGTGTATTCTGTATTCACGCACCGCAATGGCACATGACTGTTTAATTTCTCTGCAAGTTATTGAATCATTATTTCTTGCCATTGATCATACTTTCATGCACATAAAGCGAAATTTCTATCTATAATATAGTTCTTATTGGTAGTGAAGTGTACTTAATTTTCACGACATTGTTTTCGTTCATTACACGTTATGTTCATAAGCATGGAGCAGTTAAAATTCTGTCCCTGATTACGTCAGAACAAAATCTGAAGCACTGCTTAGTAAACTGTAAAATTCAGTTGTGGAAATTCTTCTCTCTGTCTTTAGTGCCTTTCAAGTAGAAAGTTTCCAGCTTCTCACAAGATATAAACTTGGAGGAAAGACTAGCTACCCAAATGCTTGTATGAGTTCAAAAGAGAAAGATCAAAGTTAGTAGCTTGCTGAAGATTGCAAAGTTGGGAATTCATTGCAATAACCGCCTGGTGGTGCAAGTACGATTCTTACCGATAAGTAAACAGTATCTAGGGGGGATGACTTTAAAACGTGAGAGGTGATAAAAATGATATTATATTTTATTAACTGGCGGGCGTTTACGAACACCAAGCTTGATCTTTTGTCGGAGAAAGGGTTGTCTGGAGAGTGGTTTGATGAGACAGTCGGCCATTTGATCGGCAGCGGAGACATGAGAGACACGGAGAGCACCAGATTGGACCAGATCCCGAATGAAGTGGAAGTTGATTGCGACGTGTTTCATCCGAGAGTGGAAGATCGGATTGGAACTCAGTTGGGTAGCTCCGATGTTGTCGCAATAGATCACCGGAGTGTGCTGCAACCTGATTCATAGTTCAGTAAGAAGATTGCGTATCCAAGTTAGCTCAACAACCGTATTGGCAACGGCTTTGTATTCGGCCTCCGTGGATGACCTAGCCACAGATCGTTGCTTTTTGGAGCTCCAGGACATTGGGTTTTGTCCTAGAAAAACGATAAAGGCACCAGTGAAGCGATAGATGTCCTTGTCTCCTCCCCAATCAGCGTCAGAGAAGGCGTGAAGATTCAAATTGGAGCTTCGGAAAAGCTGAAGACCTTCATCAACAGTGCCGACGAGATACCGAAGGAGTCTTTTAACAGCCAGCCAGTGCTCAGTGATGAGACAATGATTGAATTGAGATAGTTTATTCACAGCAAAGGCGATATCCGGTCGGGTAAGTAACAGGTACTGTAGACTTCTGATTATTCTGCAATATTCACTTGCATATGTTAATTGTATGCCTGAGTGTAGAGTCAGAGTCGGATGGCTCGCCATAGGTGCAGTGTGAGTACTGGTTTTGCTTCATGCATTTTGGTGTCATATAGTAAATCAGTGATATACTTTCTTTGCGAAAGTAAGAAGCCTTGGTTGTTTCGGAGAACCTCAATGCCGAGGAAATATGATAGACTTCCTAAATCCTTAATGGAGAACTTCTCAGCTAAAAGACTGATATAGTGATTAAGTATAGTGGTATTATCACCTGTGACAATAATATCATCTACATAGACAATAAGTATAACTATACCATGCGATGTGTGATTGAGGAAAAGAGAAGTATCTGAGTGTGAATTGGTGAATCCAGATTGAAGCAGAAACTGTTTGAGTGCTTGGTACCATACTCTTGGCTCTTGTTTAAGGCCATAGATAGCTTTCTTCAGTTGACATACATGATGTGGTTTGTCATAATCAATGAATCCCTTGGGCTGTGCCATGAATACTATATCTGTTAGTGAGCCTTGTAAAAATGCATTATTCACATCTAGTTGGCGTAAATCCCATCCATTTGAGACAGCTATGTTGAGAATGAGTCTAATAGTTGATGGTTTTACAACAGGACTGAAGGTTTCAGCATAGTCAATGCCAGGACATTGATGAAATCCTTTGGCAACGAGGTGGGCTTTGTACTTTTCAATTGACCCATCCGAGTGGCGCTTTATTATGAAGATTCATTTGCAGCCTACAAGGTTTTGTGTGGCCTCAGGTGGAACTAGCTCCCAGGTACCATTCTTGACTAATGCATTGAATTCTTCTGAGCAAGCTTTGCGCCAATTGCAATCCTTTAGAGTTTGTGATATACAGGTTGGTTCAAAGTCTGCATTACCTTGTAACTGTGCTGTGAGACTTAGCTTTTGAATAGGCTTGCGGATGTTATTCTTTCCTCTAGTGATCATCGGATGACTGGAGATTGGAGGAGGATGATGCACTTAGGCTAGTCCAATATCTTCACTTGAGGAGGAACTATCAACAGGGAGTGCTACATTCTCAAGGGCAGCATCAAGGAGAGGTGAGGATTTTGTAGGAGGAGAAGGAGGAGATGGTGGAAGATGCAATGGAGGTGGAAGCCAAGTGGCAGTAGGGTCAGCTGAAGGTTGGGTTGGAGCATGTAATGAGGTGGCAAAGGAAAACACTGATTCCACAAATGTGACATGACGAGAGGTGTAAAGACGAGATGTGGTAGGATCAAGGCAATGATAGCTGCTTTGAGAAGGTGAGTATCCTCCAAATACACACGATTTTGATTTTGGGTCCAATTTGTTAGATGTGTAGGGCTTTAACCATGGATAACATAGGCAACCAAAGATTCTAAATTTAGAGTAGTTGGGTATTGCAGGGAAATGGGTTGTGACAGGTGTAGGAAGATCAGCTTCAGCAGTGATAAGTTTCTCATGTAGCTCATCAAAGAAGATAGGTGTATCTCTAGCATTGATGGTGCGAATTACTTCATTGTATTCTTCACCTAGTCCATCAAGAGCTTTATCAGTGATGTCCTCAGGATCCATTGGAGCATTCAGAAAAATAAGGTCATCTGCTTTGGTCTTGATGGCCTGCATATATTTAGTGATGGATAGTTGCCCTTTGGTAAGTTTCTTGAGCTGCATTTTAACTTGCTTTTGTTTGCCTCTTGATGCTTGTGCATAGGTTTTGGCTAGAATGTCCCAAGCTTCTTTTGAAGTATGGGCAGTGGCGATGAATGGAATGATGGTTGGTGATAGGGCACCAATGATTGTATTCAGGATCAGTTGGTCTTGGCGGATCCAATGTTGATAGTTTATGTTTGGAAGAGGTATGTAATTGTTTGTTATAGTAGCTGGAGGGCAGGTCTTGGTGCCATCAATATAGCCTTGCAAATCATATCCGATAAATAGACTGTTGAATTGCATTCTCCAGGCAAGGTAATTAGTAGAGGTGAGTTTTAAAGGGGCTTGAGCAACTGGATTGATAGTGATGAGCTGAGGGGTTTCATCAGAGGTAGGATTGATGATTGAGGCTAGTAAGTTTGGGATTAAAAAAAGGACGTTAGTCGGTGACTCTGATACCATATAAGGAGTAGAGTTGTATGGGTTAATGAATGATTTTATTCATGTTTGATATATCAGTTTATATATACGTACAGCAGTACATTTGAGTATTCAAAATATATACTATCTGATCCTATACACAGAAGATTGTGATAACACCAAATCTGTTTAAATTTAAACTTGCTCTATCTTATCTGATTAGCTACATTATATTTGTGGACTTGGGCTGTGCATGAAATGGGCTTGTGGTAGCTTGAGATGTTGAGAAGTATCCCTAATAAGTACCCCTTGAATTGGGCCAAATTTCTATCTATAATATAGTTCTTATTGGTAGTGAAGTGTACTTAATTTTCACGACATTGTTTTCGTTCATTACACGTTATGTTCATAAGCACGGAGCAGTTAAAATTCTGTCCCTGATTACGTCAGAACAAAATCTGAAGCACTGCTCAGTAACCTGTAAAATTCAGTTGTGGAAATTCTTCTCTGTCTTTAGTGCTTTTCAAGTAGAATCTATTCCAACCTTCATTTTAAGGTGAAGATATAGCTTATGGAGTTGCCGCATTCACTGGATTGGTTTTGTCCGATAATTATATCAGAATTGCTAGCGACATGGTTAAGTAGAATGTCATTGTCTCACTCTCACTCATCAAACAAACGAGGCAAACATTAGTAACCGGAAGAGAGAGGCATTCCGATCTTTTACACATATCTTTGTCCTGTAGTTGGTCAAACCTTTTATGTTTCGCTATTAATTATCAAATCAATTGCATTTTAATCGAAAAATCACAAGCTCATTGAAAGGAACCTTACTTTAATTACTGAATCAATCTGTCATCAATGATGTCCACTCTGAAATGTTATGATTGAATAGACCACTTCATATTAGCAAAGACCCCCCAAAAAATTAACTTTTACAAGTATTAAATTTACTCCTTGGTCTTATCATTAACCAAGGTAGAGGTGAACTCTAACGGCAACCAAGAAGACGCAAATGAGAGCAAAGTACAGGATTGCGTGGACCAAAACCGAAGCACCACTGGTCTGAAAGTTGCCAAAATCGACGCACCGGTTACGACCTGGCAACCGGAACAAGAGCCCTGGAGTCAACAACACAAACAGAACCACTGCAACAAACACTGGACCCCAATCCGACATTTTTCTTTCAACTTTGCTCTTCTTCTTGTCTGTTTCTACTCCAGAGCTTGCGGGAGAGAAACACAATAATTAAGAAGATAGCTATGATAACTTAGACGATAGCTTAAATGGGGATTGGGAAGGAAGCGAACAGAAGTTACTTGTGATTCTCTTGCCGTTCCATTTGTGATCATGATGGTTTGCTGACACGTGATTACTTTGCAAGAGAAGAGAATAACTTGCTGGGTTTGCTTAGTTTCTTGGACGGTGTACTCGTAAAGTGATACTCAATTGTTGGTTCTTACGTTTATCACTGCGACAAAAAGGAACTTTGGCTACGAAACAAAAAAAGCATAGATAAAGGATTATTGGTGACGCTCCCTAAATTATTGCTGCCGAGACTTTTTTTATGCTTAGTTTTCATGGGCAAAAACTATTAATTACCATTCAAAATTTTTTGGCTATGTTTTCAGCTACGTTTTTTTAAGCATAGTTAAAAGTTTTTAGTTATATTTTTATAAACATATTCAAATATTTTTAGTTACATTTATAAAAACGTAGCAAAATAATTTTAGCTACATTTTGTAAAATGTAATCAAATTTATAATCTACATTTTAACAAATGTTATATCATGTTGAATTATAATTATTTGTTATATTTTTAATCCATATTATTGTAAATAATATATATTTTTTGTTGTTAATTTATTATACAAAAAATTATACAAAAATAATTGATTTGAAACATTGTATATAAAAAATAAAAATTATTAGATTTCCCCGTGTGCAAGATTTTAGTTACAACTTTAACAATACTTATATACAAAATAATAAATACAGAGGTTAGTTTACAATTAATACAAATCACTAAGCCCCTTTGCATCTTCTTCAAATATGTAATCAAAGAAAAAGTATTAAATTCATCTTCACCGCTTTGATAATTCATGCCAAGTAATTTTTGAAGTACTTTTTATGTTTGGCCAACTTTTTTTTCTTTAGTTTGTTGTAATTGAACCTTAAATGACTTGTTTTTCCTCTTGAAGATGTTGAATGTTATAGATCTTGATGAGGATGAACCATTTTGCTCAAGGTCAAACTCAAGACTTTTAATATAACCGGAACGTGTACCATGCACGATATTGCAAATATCTTCTAAATTTACCTCATTCCCTTTAGACATTGATTTTTGTAATAACTCTTACATCTTATTCTAAAATTTAAAAAAAAAGCAAAACCAATATTCAATGCAAATATTATTAGTTAGTACTACATAGATAAATAAACTTAAAATTTTAAATAAATTTTTATACTTATATAGTTATTTTCTGCTTCTTCTAATATCCACCATTGACCTTCCTTTTCACATTTTCGTAGATAAAGAAAAAAGATAGTCATTAAATCATCTAGCAAAATTAATGGAACTAAATGTGATGGGAAAGAAAACAAACCTGAACTTTGGGAGAGGTCCAATAATCACACAAATTATTCCAATTTTCTGGAGACATTTGTTCTTGAACATGTCTCCTTACCTCTACATAATAAGGAAAAGATTTGTAATATTGATGCAACCTATAATGACGATCCCTAGCCCTTTGTTTCAATAGTGAAGTCATATAGTCTAAACATTACGGTTGTCGTTATCGGCATTCAATTTCATTTATGAACAATAAGTAAAAGTGAAATTAATCTTAGAAGTGAAACAATATTGCATATAGTTAAACAAAAAAAATTACCACAACTTTATCCAAAGCATTTTCAAGCAAGTTGTCTTCCTTTAAGTTCTTAGCATGCTTCAGGCAAGGTAATTATGTTATCGCAATAATCCCTAACTCACTCGACAATTTTGTAGATTGGATCTTGTCTAAAGGACGGCCTTATGAACTATCAATATATACTAACAACTTGTTATTCATTGCAACATTCATTCGTTGCAACTCACAACCTCTGATTATACCTCTACATCTTTTTATGATGTTGACATTAGAACCTGACAATAAATGAATAATGATGAGAAAATATGCATTAAACATGGAAATATATATTTGAGCAAAGTTTATTTGTAGGTGTTATGTAGCGCCCCCTTACCGCAGGGTACATACCGGGATACCCGGAGGTCATTTCGGTATATATTTTACAATAAGGGCGAGCTACGAACGATCACTATATTCACTTCATATGGCATCATTTCATTATTCACTTATAAAGCATCATAAGAAAATCACGAAATTTTTAAAACCAACATTTCCTCACTTCATTTCTCAAAACCCAAAAGTCTACATTGTATCTTTCAACCTCAAGTACATGTACAATAACAAAACCTAGTACAAAAGTACTACATGAAAGAGGAAAAGATATCCAATCTATCTAAGCTATCCAAAAATACCAACTGGCTGACCTTTAAGCCATAATTTCACTAGCCAAATCACAATCCACACGGCAGTAGAGCCTCTCAGTAGCTAAAGTCGTCTCTCGGTCCTGAAAAGACAACGTTGCAATTTTGATGAGTTTTGTGAACTTAATGAGGTAACCATCATCGATTGTTCACTCATTCCATGCAACACATCAATTCATGAAAAATTATATCACAACTTTGCATTTTACCAGGGTAACACAGTTTCACTTAAGCATAAACAATTGTGCACTTCACTCAATAAACATATTTAACAAAATACAGATGAAATGCTTATGAGACACTGCTCCAATTGTTATGTTGTTGTGACCGAGTGCCTGAACTGTCCCATATAGGGCTCATTAAACTTTGAGCCTAAGGCTCTGAATCACTTGCGAGCTCGAGACTCAGTTTCACTCGTTGAGCTTTAAGCTCTAATCGTTGGCTACTCTGGTCACAACTGTCATTATCTGATTATGCATTCATGAATGGAATGCATGTACCACAATCGATCACATTATAAAGCACATAGGTCTTCACATTCACATTCACGTAGCACTTCAATATTTCCACCCACACTACACACTCAATGGACCACCTGTCCGGAATCCACAATCAAGCACATTCCTTTATCATCCAAACATAAATTAAACAAACAAGTAATTAAGTGAGACCATCTAGGTTACTCACAATTCGCTCTCGAAGCTAATGCCTGGAAGATCTGGCAACGTCTGGAGGTTGACGTTCCAGTTACTCCTCTATAACAAATAATATACACAATATCACAATTTGAACAATTATAAGTATTCAATAATGCACATGTATTAAATGAATTATGTACAATGCATGTTCATGATAAATCAAGGGTATTTAACCAAAAATTTCTTTATCCCATTTGTATCCCCATGTCTGTAGTTTACCACAACAAAAAATCATCTCATATAGACCTCTACTGATCCAGAAAACATCAAAATACTGAAGTATGTTCGGTGAAGTAACACCAGTTCATAATGCTTAAGAGCACACTCACTGAACCCGTCCCATTCTTTTCACTCAATCTTTCTCACTTCAATTTAGCTGGCTACGATTCTTGGTAGAGATGTAGATCAATGTCTTACGAATCCAATGGTTCAAGAATTAAGTCATTTGGAGGTCTAGGGAAGAAGTTATGGTCAAAAAAATCCAACATGTTCATATTTTTACTCGTATTGTACATATCTTGGTGCAATTGCCATAACTCTCACTACAGATGTCGGATTGACTTCGTTTTTAGATTATTGGAAAGAGGACTTCTAGATCTACAATTTTACGAAGACCTCTAAGGCCAATTCTATCGTCTAACTTCTGTATCATCTCATTTTTGCATCATCTCACTTTCCTTTCGTCTTAGTTCTATCGTCTCATTTCTATTGTCTCACTTTCTATCGTCTCACTTCCATCGTCTCACTTCTATCGTCTCACTTCTATCGTCTCACTTCCATCATCTCACTTCTATCGTCTCACTTTCTATCGTCTTACTTCTATCGTCTCACTTTCTATCGTCTCACTTCCATCGCCAGAACGTCTCCATTTATAAGGATCATAACTTTTGCCTCCTATGTACAAAATTTTCATACTATATATAATATACCGTTGGAAAGATAAAATAAAGATATACAACTCTCAAAAGGAAACTTTTCCAAAATCTATCAAGATCAAGTCCAGATTTTCTCCCGAAGTCGGAACACGATTTACACTCAACTCTCAACATTCTGCCCCCAGTTCTCAACTTCATTACAAATTTTGAGATCCTTAGAGACAGAATTGATTTTTTATGTCTTCATACGAAATGTATCCATATATCTCTAGTATAATCCAAATCCAGAATCATCTCGCTTGGATGACCAGAGAAAACGTTGTGGCTAAAAGACTGAAGCATGTTCAGTGAACATTTTCCAGATTTTCAAACTTTCAATATTTTACAACACCTATATGCTCACAACCTTTCAAACACTAAATTAACGCCATAACCAGATTTTTCATCCCCCAACAACATAGTATTTATGAACAAAGACGAAAATGTTATTTTCCATACAGATAATACTAACTTATCAAATTTATTTCATAAATCCCAAACTCTAAAGGATTTCTTCACCACTTACCTGTTGAAAACTCCAAAATCTTTAAGCTCTAAACTCCACACGATTCTTATGCTTCACTGAGTACAATGACCAGCTTCTAGTTTTTCTTAGGGTAGAGGACACAAATGGCAAAGTGGGTTTGGTGAAGGAAGGGAAAAACACAGAAATCTCTTAGGAGGTATTTGATAGAAAACTCTGTGTTTCAAAAGAAAGTTTGAAAAAGATGATAATAATGAAGGGACTTAGACAAGACTTAACCTGCCAACTCTCAAAGAATAGCAACCTACTTCTAGAAAGAGTACAAAAGCCTAAGTGACACTTGTCACTTTCCCAATACTTAAGCTCTAACTTAGTTTCTTTTGAAACTAACTTCCTTAACTTTCATCTTTACAATCCAACTATCTCCAAATCTTCATTTGATTTCTTTTTTCCTATTTTCTACAGTTTCCAAAATTTATTCCTAAATTCACCAAAATTCACAAATACTATATTCTTACCAACCAATAGAATATCTAATCACAACAAATTTCAATTTCTTATAATTTCTAAAAATCACCACTCCATCTAATTATACCCGGAATTATTTATGAATGCATGTACAATTATTTTCATATGCAACTACTATGTATAAGTGTATAGCATATTACGTATGAACATGGAAATGCATCTCTAGTTCTCATTAATCACTCACATTTACCATTCTAACCCTCCCACAATAATGGGATGTTACAACTCTCCCCTCTTTAAAGAAATTTTGTCCTTGAAATTCTTACCTATTTGCTCGAACAGGTGGGGACATTGTCTCCTCATATGCTCCTCTGTCTCCCATGTTGCTTCTTCCGTTGAGTGGTTCTTCCAAAGGACTTTTACCAATAGAATGACCCTGTTCCTTAACTGCTTGATCCGTGATCCCACAATCTTGATCGGCTCCTTGACATAACTTAAGTTACTAGCAACCTCAATCTCTTGAGCTGGTATCACATGTGTCGGTTCCGATCGGTATCTTCGGAGCATACTCACATGAATCACATTATGCAATTGAGACATCTCATTCAGTAAAGCCAACTTATAGGCCAAAGGTCCAATCCTCTCAATAATCTCATAAGGACCAATGTACCTAGGGCTCAACTTGCCATTTTTACCGAATCTTAAAACTCCTCTCCAGGGTGACACTCTCAAGAATACTCTATCTCCCACACTGTACTCCATATCACGTCGGTGTTGATTCACATAACTCTTCTGCCTATCCTAAGCCGCTTTAATTCAGCTTCGGATCAACTTTACCTTATCCACTGTGTCCTGTATCAACTCTAAGCCTTCCACCATTCTCAAGCCCTCTTCATCCCAATACAATGGTGACTGACATTTCCTACCATACAGTGCCTCGTACGGTGCCATTCCTATACTACTTTGGTAATAGTTGATGTAGGCAAACTCTATCAATGCCATATATTGATCCCAAGCTCCTCTAAACTCCAATACACAAGCTCTAAGCATATCCTCAACAGTTTTGATTGTCCTCTCACTCTGTCCATCTGTCTGAGGATGAAATGTTGTACTGAAGTTCAACTTAGTAACCATAGCAGACTGCAAACTCCTCCAAAACTTCGAAGTAAATCTGGGATCCCTGTCCGATACTATAGACATTGGAACCCCATGGAGTCTCAACACCTCATCCATATATCTCCGGGCCAACTGATCAAGTGAGTTATTCTCTCTCACTGATAAGAAGTGGGCCAACTTAGTCAACCGGTCCACTATGACCCATATAACATCATACTGCCTTGGAGTCTTTGGCAAACCCATGATGAAGTCCATAGTTATCCGTTCCCATTTTCACTCCAGAATGGGCAACGAATGTAACTTCCCTACTGGAGCCTGGTGTTCAGCCTTAATTTACTGGCAAGTCATATATCTAGATACATATTCTGCCACTTGTTTCTTCATTCCAGGCCACCAAAAATGTTGCTTCAAGGTGTTATACATCTTGGTAGTACTAGGATGCATAGCATAGGCGGCCATATGAGCTTCCTCAAGGATCTCTTTCCTCAGATCATCCACATTAGGCACACACAACATCTGTCTCAACCATAATGTTTCATCCCTCAATTCAAACTCAGAATTTAGATTCACTTTCACTTTCTCCGTAAGCTTGACCATAACAGGATCTTTACTTTGTACTCTTTTAATTCTGTCATGTAGCATCGGTCTCAATTTTAATGTAGCAATCAACGCCTCATCTTGTTCTAGATTCAGCTCCACAATTAGAGCTCTCAAGTGAATCAAATTGGGTAACCTCGATAACTGAATCTGAGCTGCACTTATATTAAATTTCCTGCTCAACGCATCTGCCACTACATTAGCTATCCCCGGGTGGTACTTAATAGTGTAGTCATAATCTTTCAGTAGCTCAATCCATCTCCTCTGCCTCAAGTTCAAGTCTCTCTGACTCAACAAATATCTCAAACTCTTATGATCTGTGTATATCTGGAAAGTCTCTCAATACAGATAATGTCTCCAAATCTTTATAGCAAAAACAACTGCAACTAGCTCTAAATTATATACCAGATAATTGATCTCGTGAGACCTTAATTGTCATGATGCATAGGTGATCACCTTGCCATGCTGCATCAGTACACATCTCAATCCTTGATGCGAAGCATCACTATACACTACATATCCTCCGGTCTCCGATGGAATGGTCAACACCAGTGTAGTAGTCAACTGATGTTTCAGCTCCTCAAAGCCCTTCTGACACTCTTCATTCCATCTAAATACTGCATTCTTCCTCAAAAGTCTTGTTAGAGGGGCTAAAATCAAAGAAAACCCTCGACAAATCTCAAGTAATACCCATTCAATCCTAGGAAACTTCGGATCTCTGACACATTCCTCGGAGCTTCCCAATTCATCACAACCTCTATCTTCTTCGGATCTACCTGTATGCCATCTCCAGTCACTATATGCCCCAGAAATACAACCTGATCCAACCAAAATTCACACTTACTGAATTTGGCATACAGTTGCTTCTCCCTCATGATCTGCAAAATGACCTTCAGATGTTCAGCATGCTCCTTTATGCTCTTTGAATACACCAAAATATTATCAATAAACACAATTACAAATCGATCTAGGTAAGGCTGAAACACCTTATTCATTAAGGCCATAAAAGTTGTTGGGGCATTAGTCAGCCCAAACGGCGTCACTAGAAACTCGAAGTGCCCATACCTGCTCCTGAATGCACTTTTAGGGATATCATCCTCTGCTATCTTCAACTGATAGTACCCTGATCTCAGATCCAGCTTAGTAAATACCTGGGCTCCCTGCAACTGATCAAGCAAGTCATCAATTCTAGGCAACGGATATTTGTTCTTCACTGTCACCCGATTTAGTTGCCTATAATCGATGCACAACCTCAAAGTCCCATCCTTCTTCTTCACAAAT
>JANZXV010000001.1:6496900-6508723 GCA_027576455.1 Erythroxylum roigii | reverse complement strand
ACTATTCTATTGCCTGTGTTTTCTGGTGTTGTGGCTGATTACTGGAATAGGCATTGTTAGGATTTTGGGTCCTAACAGGTCCTCAACGATTACAGAATTTGGTGCGACTGCTATTGAGATGTTTGTAAATTCCCAAATGACCTGGGATGAAGTAGCATATATGTTGACTTTCTTATTTGCGTAAGCTCCTGTTAGTTTTGCCAATGGAACATTACAAGGCATCTCCAACAATCAACTTCTATTGATGAGTTGGATCTTGAAATTCACCAGAGACTTCCCAATTCACCAGTACAACGCTTTCATAGTTTTGGTAGGAGCGTAACATTTTCCATTTCTATGGGAGGCTGGAGTTACGTGATGTGGGCACAGAGAAATGTGTTTATAAAGACACAATCAAGAAAAGAAACATATTCCCAAAGTTTCCCAGTCGGATCAATATGTGCCTAGTACTCAAATTAAAAACATACAAAAAGCGGAATGTGATGGCAGAAAATGATAAACTATACATATCCATGCTTTAAAAATTTCCATAGCAAGCGATGTCCCAAAAAGAAAAAGAACTTGAAAATGGAGGGACATTAGCAAGACTAAGTGTAATCGAACATTGTCTAAACTGCAAAAAACAAGACCATCAAGCTCCCAGAGGAAATGCCAAACAAAAATGTTAACTACATAGAAGTCGTAAATAGAATGATTCATCCTATTAAAATGCAACCATTTTGGAAAAACTAAAGACTAAACTAACAGCCTGCATTTGTCACGTTTTAAGCCGTTGCCAGAATATTTTTTGACCACGCTCAATGAGCAATGTCATCTTCCACTGGTGCAGGTCCTCCTTCACATCTAACTCATAAATAGCAATGAACTTATCTGGTCAATTTCACGTTCACTAGGATGTGCATTGTTTAAGCAATCCTGATAATGATAAGGGCAAGACTTATTCAAGGGTCAGCAGCAATTGCTCAACTATAGATATTGGAATTCCTTCTTAGGCAAATATGTGAATATGTGCAAAGAAGAATCACAATGGTGCAGCTAGTTCAACTGATTGGAATAGAAGTCGCACTCATACGGATTTTTCACTGGCTGGAATTCTTGGAAGTAAATGCGGGCATCATTGTGCAAAGTTGAGGCATGCATATGCAAGTCATTTGAGTGATGTTCGGTCGTCCAGTACTCAGGCAGGCCTTGAGGACTAACATGTGGCAAGGACTCCGGTATGACAGTATGACATGTAGGCACAGGCTGCTCAAATGAAATAGATTTTGGCTCCCAAGAAGCCCATGACTTAGTTGACAGAAGAGAGAGAGCACGATGAAGATCCTGTGTTGCATCCACATTAAGAGAGAGAAGAGATTCCTGTGAACCTGGGACATTCAAATACATCAAATGAGTGCATGCATTAATTTGAAAGTGCAGAATCATTTTCATAAGAACAAGATGTCCTTGCACATATGTATTTTATAAACCAACAGAGAATTTCAGTTTAAACAACCAATAGAAAATTTTGTGACATGTTTCTCTCTTTTAGGGACCCTAAGGCTAACCCTTCCATCAGACTACTAAAATTCCAGGGAAGGTCCATTATGTTGCGCGTGTTTTTCTGGAGTCAAAAGGAGGTATACTATCATGGATCTTTGGGTCATAATGGAAATTTTTTCAGTCACAAGGAACTTTAAATCAACAGAGGAAGGGCTTGATTAAAATGCCAGAACAAAAAGACCTTGGTTGAGAATCTCAGCCACTGTTCCCTTGACCTTGTTTGGCAATGAGCAATTTAAATCACGACAAGGCACAGGAATGGAATTGGTCAGGTCATGGTCAAGCAAGCGTGACTGTCCAGTTATATCTTCAGCCTTTTCAGACTTCAACATATATTCTTTCACTATGGTAAACTTGGAGCTGGATGTGCCTTCTGATGTCAAAATTCCGTTGGGGGTATGAAAAAGTGGTTCTCTGCTCCAGTCAAGCGTTACCTGTTGCCTTCTATCTGCAGAATGTAAAAATGCTTCATATCAACTTGCCATGTTCAGAATGATGTGCTACCTTTCCAACTTGTATGAATAGATAATCTTGCTGACTAGTTTGTAGAAACAAATAAATGTGAAATCCACATCTATACACTTCCCTCATCTTCCACAAACTAGGTTAGCTGAAAATGATAATAAGATCTACTGAAAACAACCAATTTATCTCTTAAAGGTCTTTATAAAGAATAAAGCAGTATGACGAAATTCAGATTGCAGGTTAACAAACTGCAAAGAAGTATTTCAACTTTTCATTTAGGGGTGGAAGGGTAACTCATATAGAGTTAGGGGATAGAATAATGTAAAAACAACAGAAAATGGGGAAACCAGTCAAAATGGAGACCAATGCTATCAACATGTTATATGACTTAGCTGAAAAACATTTGAAGTCATGAGTTCAATTCAGTACCATATAACAATGTAGATAGCCTGGCAGAATTAAATTGGACAGATTCTGGTTGTGGCTTGCGACGCCTTGCATTGTGATCAGAAAGACGCCTGCGACAACTTCTCTTCTTTTCATCAAACTCTGAGAGACCATGGAACCTTTGAAATAAACAAAAAGTAGCTTATCAGATAAGTACAAACACATGGGCAAGGACCAAGTGGCAAAAATCCCTACTCCCCATACAACATAGGCAAGGTCTAACAAAATAACAAGCAGTAGGAGTAAATAATTCTAAACAAGTTCCATTATTCGTCTCAACAGAATCATTACCTGCTACACTGCTGGCAAAACCGGCGTTCTATACCAGCTACAATGACCTTTGGACACTTTGAATGACTTTCACAAACCCTATGTTTCCTATGGTAATCTTTAGCTGATGAGAGATCAATCTTGCAGCCTTCTACTTGACAGTGTGAGGCAGCTGTACTGTGAGAGCTGGATTTGGATCTCTTTACAGGAGTAATAGAAGAAACAGGAATCGTAGAAAGTGATGAAATCTTAGTGTTACCCTCAGCCAAATTATCTTTAAAGTACGCCCTTTTACCAAGCTTCAGACTTAGCAATGGCTCACTTGTGCCCACTTTGGGTTCAAGTGTAGAGGAATTAGCACTTGCCCTCACCTTCAGAACTTCTTTATTCTCATTGAGGACACCTGGAACAGGCTCAGACACACCCGAAGTGAAGATGAAAGTTTTCACCTCCCCAGTTGATGAAGAACTAATGGAAGCTGATTTTGAGCTCTTCGATAGTGAAGCAAGTCCAAAATCAGAGCCAGAACCACCATTAGCGCTACCGGTGCCGCTCACAGATGAATATAAAGACCCAGAACCAACTCCTCCATCTCCATCAATTCCCCAATCTGTTTTGGGTAACTTCTTTGGATTTTCATTCGTTGTTGCATTGAACATTATAAGGCTCTCCAAGTCCCACCTTACTTGGGGCTTTGCATTCCACTCCATCGGTGAGAGAGAGCTCATAGAATTACCTTATGAACTGTGCTTCTTCATATAGTGTAAGAGTAAGAGGGTGTTAGATCCTGAAAATATCAAATCAAGTTTGATGAGAACTATTGAAGAAGGCCTCTAAAGTCAGAAAACTAAATTTAGCAAATAATTGATAGAGATCATAGATCATATCAACACAATGTACTGCTAAAACTTGACAAACTAAGAACTGAGCCCTCATCTCACTGAATTTAAGACTAGGACATCTGTATCATCTAAATTAGTAGAGCCACACTTTTCTTCGTTGCCCCTTCCACCACATACACTCTCTCAAGACAGTTACAAATCTGTTTGACAACTTATATTTTCCCAGATATTTTCACTCGATACTGTTACCACAACCCAAAGAACGCAAAAAGGGAAGCAGACAGCTGTAACTGAGTAAAAGTAGCAAACATTGAACAAAAAGTTGGTAATCAATTACCCCATAAAGTCTCTTACAAGAATGAACGTCCACCATTGAAAATTAGCTGCGAGTTTCCTAATCAAAAAAAATGTTAATATAAAGAAGTGTCATCCTTCACAAATGGCTGAAACAAAGAATCTAACCTTAAATATAAAGAAACACTAGTATTCGCACATAAAATATCATTGTCACAACTTTTGAGTACGCTACCTAACAAGCTCTATGGTCTCTACCATTCACGGGAATAAAAACAAGGCTTACGCCCAGTATTCCCCAATTCCCTGCAACATTTGAGGTCAAATTCACACATGTATTCAACAACGCTTGTCTATTATAGATTTGGCCTTATGGTGGGAAGTAAGTACTCATCTAGCCTAATAGGTGAATAGGCTGAGTCCCATGTAGCAAAGAGAACTCTTTCTCTCCACCCAATAACATCTACTACTAATTATCTGCTATGAGTGAAAGTATTTCTACATTCACCAAGGGGGGATGAGGACTGTTATGAAACCATCCATCCCCAATAATTCACATTTAATCTGTTGGGGCTAACAAGAGAAGTAGGGCCATCAATAGGACCAGTAGCTACTGATCCAAAACCCTAAATAGATCAATTATTAAACACTTTCCCCAACAAACCCCCACAAGCCTGATGGCCACTTATAATGACTCCAACAACCTACCCAAAACAACCCAATGAATTCGAAAGTAAAATGAAACGAAAGACAAGCAATTTACAAACTCCGAGATCACCTATCCAGTGACAAGGAGTGATGGATACTCAGCTCTTATTCCTATACTTTTCATAGTAAAAGCAATTTCTTAGAAAAAGAGAGAGAGAGCCATCAACCAAACAAACTAAGATTGTCGCTTGTTGAAGGGGAAAGTCCCCGTTAACTGGTCCCCGCTACCTCCCTTCCGGGTATAGAAGGAAAATGTCAGACAAGCAAAGACATCGTTTTCTATCACCACTTTCCCGAGAAAATATTGAAAAGAAAGAAAAAAGAGACGGACATAGAGACAAGCAAAGACATCGTTTTTTATCACCACTTTCCCGAGAAAATATTGAAAAGAAAGAAAAAAGAGACGGGCATAGATAGAGAGAAGAACCACGAAGAAACGTAATATATTTAGCTTTCAATAAAGTCCCACCTCCACGTACAAATGATGGAAGTATAGAGCAACTGATGTTTCAATCTAAGCCGCAAAAGCCACAGCCGCTTCTCCAAATTTAGCAAAAAAATGAAAAGGTGAAGAAAGCATGGACAAACAAAATTACCCACTTCCCCATATGTATAATTACTATACGTATGTAGGTTACAGAAGTTCAGAAAGGAAATTCACGTATGGAACGATAAAGAAAGAGTTTTTGCTTACCAATCAAAGAGACTGAATCAGGGAAAAAGAAATCTGGCAAAAAGCTGAGAAGGAGAGAGAGAGAGAGAGAGAGAGAAAGAAGCTTTCTTTTTCAGTAAGTAAATAAATGCAAGTCACTAGCTTGTTGGCTTCAAATGAGCATTTCGAGTTTTTTTTTTTTCCCAACGTTTTAAGTTTGGTTTCAGGAATTATTAAGCATGTGATATGGCTATGAGATTGTGGACCTCGATGACAACTTGTGCCTTAGCACAGTGACAGTGCCACTGCCACCCCACAACTCTCTCTCTTTTAATCACGGCTTTGCTGTATTTTTCACTGGACTGTTGTGCAAGGTTGTCTTGTCAGGGAACGCCGTGAATTGGGTTTGTTATAGTTTACCGACGGAGCGAGTTGGATGGAGGGGGCTCCATCTGCACGTCAACACCAGGCAATGAGGAAAACTATATTCACGTTTTCCAAACAGAAATATTAAGCAAAAGAAATGATTAAGAAGAGCGAAACCAAATTCCATTGGTACAAGCGTAGCAAATCGAATCAAATATTGGTTTTTACTACCACTCTAAAGAATTTGTCTTCTATTTATATTCGACTTTGTTCTGTCTTTATTTAATTTCTTTGCTCACATTATTACACAATACAGAGATATAAATTATATATATATGGTCAACTAAAAGATTTAAAATAAGTTCAATAATTCAAATAATTATAAGATCTTAAGCTCATATTTAATTCAGGGGTCCACGTGAGTATATTTTTTTAGCAGACGCAGCAATTCGAAGGTGTAAGGGCTAATGGAGCATGTTCTTATTATTGGATATGCTTAAATAACACTTTTAAGTAGCCTTTGAGACCCAAATGAAAGAAAACCAGAAACTTATATCTGTCCTGAGCCTGAACGCCTGGTATTCATGAGACTGGACCACAAAGAGTGGGGCAATGTCAGGTTGTAGTGTGGCCTAAATACTCTGTCCCATTCCTGTTTCGTCAATAAATTGCTTATGACAAGGAGTGGTTACAAAGTCACTTGAATTGCCCAAATCTCGTTTCGGGAAAACAGTAATTTATTCAGGGTGAAGTATGTGATTTAACTATGAAATCGAAATGCATCACTGCTACTGGGACAATTCTGCTGTGGACTGAGACTTGACGGTAACTTCTCTGCCACTTTTGATCTAATAAACCTTCGCATTATCTTCCCAGAAGACGATCTTGGGATGGTGTCCACGAAGTGCACAACCCTCACCTTCTTATAATAAGTAACATTTGAAGCCACGAATCTGATTATATCTTCTTCACTTTCTTTGGAGTCTTTGCTCATCACAACACAAGCGACAGGGATCTCTCCAGCTTCATCATCAGGTAGCCTGCAACAACTTGTGTATTATAGTTTCATCTAACATAACATCACAGTCAATTCGTAGATTGCAAGTTTTAGGTGATACTTACGGTACAACAGCCGCATCTTCAACAGAGGGATGAGTGAGGAGGACAGCCTCTAGCTCCGCTGGAGCTACCTGCAGAGTAATTCAACTTTCACTTAATTTGTCAAAGGTAGTCAAGAACTTGTAAAAATCGGCAAAACAAGTCTCCTCTTACTTGAAATCCTTTATACTTAATTATTTCTTTCATGCGATCCACAATAAAGATGTCTCCATCATCATCTATGTACCCAAAGTCACCAGTGTGTAGCCATCCTTCCCTGTCAATGGTCCTAGCAGTCTCTTCCTCATTGTTAAAATAACCTGAAAATTAGTAAAAATCAGGCCACAACTAATGCTAATGCTATAGCTGAACATAAATTTACCATGGCTTGTCGCATAATTTTTATTTTATTTGTTTAAAATAAGAGTCTACCTTCCATAACGCATTTGCTTCTCACACAAATTTCACCACAAGTGTTCCTGGGCATAGATCGGCCTGTTTCAGGATCGACAAACTTAACTTCCAAATTGGGAAGGATGAATCCTACTGAATTTCTCTTTGCAATGCCATGTTCTTTACTCTGATCTCCATGAGTGAGAGTGATGCAGCTATGCTCAGTCAGCCCATATGCCTATTGAAATAAAAAAGTCAAACTTGCATCCTTTTTTTGGTTTTTTGGTGTATAGCTTAAGACTACTATTATGTATATAGCTCTAGCTCTAGCTCACCTCCTGGACTTGGACACCAGGGAACTTCTTTTCAAAGGAATTAAGTAGCTCCGGAGCAAGTGGAGCGGCTGCCGTCATTACGGCCCTGAGTTTGAGCTTGCTAAGATCGAACTCTTCCACTACAGGGCTTTTAACTAATTGCAAAATAATGGGTGGAACAATTGGCGCAAAATTCACTTCTTGTGTGATTAATGTATTAAGAAAAGTCCTTAGGTCAAATCTGTTGACAACCACCACTTTACCCTTGTTCTTAAGTGTGGCACAACAAATACCAGCAATGCCATAAATATGGAAGAACGGAATAAGGCCTAGTGTTGTGACCTGACCCACCAATTCTGGTCCAACACTGAAGAGAGTGGAGCAAAGGTTGGCCACCAGATTTCGATGTGATAACATCACACCTTTGGACAGCCCTGTGGTGCCTGATGAGAAGGGAAGTGCACATAGATCTGTCTGTTTAACTTCATCATCCTCGTACACAAGTTTGTTGTTGCTCGCTCTCTCAGCTGCATTAAGTAGGTCTTTCCAATTCATGGCATTGGCAACTTTTGTGTCGCCAAGTACAATGACTGGTAGCTCCAAACTCTTCACCTGCAGTTTCAGGAATACCAAATTTATGACTATTTGGTCGCCAAAATTTGTTAAGTTGGGTAATAATTGGGGGATGACAAAACCAACACGTATATCTAGTACAAGATCCCCACCAGTAAAAAGACAATTATAAGACTCGCATTACCTTGGCATAGGCCAACTGATTTGTGACAATTAACTTAGCATCCGCAGCCTCCACTTGCTTCTTAATTTCTGATTCATGAGCTGCAGGGTTAGCACCAGAATACACACCACCTGCAGCCATTATTCCAAGAGCTATGATGGCATATTCAGCCACATTCGGAAGCACTACAACCACAACATTGCCCTTCCTCAGACCAAGAGACCTCAAAGCCTTGGCGAATCTTTTGGTGTCTCTGATCACCTCTCCATAAGTGTACGACTTCCCGGTCTCCGCCTCCACAAATGCTACATTATCAGCGTACAATTCAGCGTTTTCAAGTACGAAATCAGGCAACGTCACGTTATCGGGAACTGGGACTGCTGGATATCGACTTCGGAAGATATTTTCATGGTCTCCGGAAGAATTAGGCAAGGTGTTTTCCATTGGGAATAATGTCAACGCTGAATGAAAAATGTCGTAAGATTGAGCCGTCTTTTAAAGGAATAGAATAAGGACAAGGAGTTTGGAATTGGAGATCATGTTTAGCGCATGAAATTCTGAAACTCACTAATTAAGAAAAAGAAGGTAAGTACGAGTGAGATTTCCGTGGTCATGGTTTGGTACGAGTTTGTTATGTCATTCTTTGGTCATCTTCTTGTGAGTCGAGTAAAGTAGAACCTTAGGTTCTAATTAGCTGCAGACCATATTACAAGTCGTAAATGGATTTCCATTTATTTTTCAAAGAACTAGAAGTACATTTTGAGGTTTCTCTTATATATACATAAATAGATTGGATTTGAATCCAAACCTAGTATTTGTCCAAATATCTTGGATCAATCTAGCTATCACCATTTGGGTTCAATTGCCTATACTTTAGCAAATGGGTTTTCGCTACGCTATGTATGATACGTTGATGTTGGGCTAATTGACCGAAAACATTATGGACACAAGGAAACTTGTTGTGCACCAACACTATTTCAGGCGGTGAATGTGACAATCGGAAATATTCCTTTCCTGTCCAAGACAAGACCGTATGAAAAATAGTACATAAGAATCCACCAACTATGGCGAAAAGCATTACAAGAGAGTGTAAATGCACACGTAAAAGAAGCCGATGATGCAGCATATGCCCACCAAAGTACCATATAAATCAAAACTCTAGACAAAGATGAAATGATTACCCATGACAATGGCATTCCATCCCTCTCGGTTCGTGACAACCATAATCATTGTGACAAAGAAAACCTTTCCTTATTATCTTAATTTTGGATCATAACCATACACATAAACAGAGTTGAGAATATCATACCGTAAAAAAATACCTTTAGTATAACCTACCTAACCCTAACAAGTTGTCGCCCCCCTCCCTCTCTTCTCTCCTGTTGACGCCGTCACTTCTGCTCCTATCATTGCTCATTATCTCAGGCACTCCAGCAGTCCAGATCCCACTGTCCACTCATCTGCTCACTGTCGTGAGCTCCTACGTACCATCCACTCACACAGCAACTCCTCGTCTCAAAGGCACAAACTCCCCATCATAAAGATACAAATACACAAACTTAGATCATAAAGACACAAAGACAAACTCTTCGTCACTCACATGCAACTTGGAGCCCGCCACCCGTCCACTCACCACTTACTAGTCTCCAGCAACCCAACTCTAGTGTTCTTGAGCTTTGGTGATTCTAGTATAGCATATAAATTACCCTATTAACTTGAATAAATGATGGACTAAGTTTTGTCTTTGTTTATTGTGGTTTGTAGAATTTCTAATATTAATATATTACACCTAATTTTATTGTAACATTCAAGATGATTGAATCTGATTTGCAAGAATTTTCAATATTACATCTAATTTCATCATAGCATTCAGTTGAATGATTAAATATAATTTACATGAATTTAATATTACACCTAGTTTTGTTAAAACATTCAATTGGATGATTAAATCCTAATTTGCATTTGATATTCTGGTCTTATTATAGAATTGGATTGGATTGAGTTTTGAATAATTAATTAGGTGTTAAATAATTAGGTTTATTAATACTCTTATATTTTGTTTGAAAAAAGTAAAACCGGGAGATTTGGTGTAGGTTCATATATATAGTATTTACAAATTTATCAAGTATGACACTTGTTGTATTTAATTATCAAAATTTAGAAAATAATTCTATGTAAGTATAAAACTATGGTGATTTTGAGTTTTCATATAAAATATGATTAATAGGTTAAGAATGTATAAAACGAAAAACAAGTTACATCAATATGTTATATTTATTTTTCAAACCAATTAACATATATCACAAGGTTTCATAATATGATAATGTTGCTTCATCTATTAGGTGTAGTTGTCTCGTTACAAGTTAAAAAATATGTCAACGAGAAGATTTAGATTTATTAGCTACGGTTAATATGTCTTTGGTAAATTTACTTTCATACGCAGTAATTTTTATTTTCACACATATAAATCAATATGTCTTTATTTATTTTTGCAGAAAAATAGTCAGAAGTTCAATTACTCCTAAAAATTCAATCGTTTCAAGATGATTTTTGATCGAACTTGACCTGATGCTAGATTGGTTCTTAGAATGAATAACTATACCATTTGTTTATATTGTAACAAACATTTGAAAAGTAGGAGAATCACAAGATTAAAGAAACAATTATATGAGATCAAAGGTGACGTTGAGCCTTATAAGCAAGTGAGTCATGATATGAAATAACAAATAAAATCTTTGCTTGAAAAGTATTAGCATGAGAAAGATATAAGGAAAATACTAAATTACGAGATTGGTAGTGGAAGTTCTTTTTTCGGTGGTCAGGATCATAATGTGGATGTTAAAGGTGGTTTTCCTACCTAATAAGAAGAGAATGTTGCACCTAATATGAGGAAAAGAAGACGATAAGTGTCTAACTTTTTTGCATCCCGAACAACTCTTGAAGTTCAGCCTTCAATCTAGAATGCCAAACAATCTAAAGAAGTGGCTTATAATGTGGACATGGCAATGACAAATGGTGGTATGATTCATATATATTATTTAATGCTGCTCAGTCTTATTATTACCAACCTATGGTAGACGTTATTATCTTTTATGGTCTAGGATATAAAACTCTTTCAATTAATGATTATAGAGTTAAACTTTTTAGCTTCTATGTTTATAAAATAAATAATTAGATGAAAGAAGAATGACTTAGGCAACTTATCGATGTTCAATTATGTGTGATAATTGGATAAACAAAAGACATAAACTTTTATTCTACTAAGGTGACAATGTGTTTGAAGTCTATTAATACATCTGGCCTTGTTAGAAATGTTGACACTTTATTTAAGATATTTGATGAATTTGTGAATGAATTTGGCTAGAAAATATTGTTTAGTTCATTACTAAAAATTATTATGCCTATAAAGCAGGTAGGAAAAGATTACAAAGTAGGAATAATTATATTTATTGGACTCCTTGTGTTATGAATTGCATTGACCTAATGTTGAAAAATATAGGGGATGTTAAATACTTTCCTACCATTGATGAAAATGTGTAGAAAGCCAAAAAAGTGACCAAGTTCATCTATAATAGGAACACTACAAGAAAATAGCTATTCACCGACCGAAAATACCGTCGGTAAAATGATGATTTCCGTCGGTAACAGTAAATACCGACGGTATGTGGTGCGAAGTTTTTCGGTCGGTAATTGACC
>JANZXV010000001.1:6442199-6456392 GCA_027576455.1 Erythroxylum roigii | reverse complement strand
GATTATATGTATTTTTGTTTATTATTTTATATATTTATATTTCATTAATATTATAAATTTAATTTTATAAATATTCCTAAAAATATAGTATAAATTTATAATATGATAATAAATGATTTTATATTTTTTTAAAAATTAGAAACTATTTTATAAATTTTAAAAATTAGATATTAACGAAGAACACAGTTACGCAGCGGAGCTAATTTCCTTATCTACTTCATTGAGACTGTCATTGAGCAATTGATTGGAAGCTACACACTACACACAGAGAGCTGAAGAGATAGAAAGCACGAAGACATGTTTAACCTTTCAACTTTGACTCTACCTCCAAAGCCTGCATTGCAAATCCCCAACTCCAGCTTCTCCAGAATCCAAATCCGCCAAAAATGTCACCTTCCAGCTTGCCAACCCATGAAACCGCGATTCTCGTCTTCCAAAACCCCATCTTCGTCTGTGATAATGATGGCAAAGAGAGAAGAAGAGTTGAAGGAAATCAGGTCCAAGACCACAGAAGAAATCAACGAAGAGGTTGTTGATCTTAAAGGCGAGCTTTTTACGCTCCGACTTTAAAAATCGACACGTAACGAGTTCAAGTCCAGCGAGTTTCGCCGTATGCGCAAAAGGGTTTGTGCTTCTTGATTCCCTTTTCAAGCCCTTTTGCTGTTTACGGATTTCATATCTGTTGATTTCATATCTGTTGCAGTTGGTAAAATGTTAAATTCAATTGTGAGTGTGTGAGGAACAAACAGAAGAAAGAGAAAGAAAAGAAAGAGATGTTATAGTAAAATTGTTATATATGTATGTGACGGAAATTTATCTACCCGAAGAAGCTGAAATTTGGGCTTTTCAGAAAAGCTCCAAATTTTAGTTTTTCAAAAAGCTGTATTTTGACTTTTAAAAAAGCTGTTTCTATTGTAAAAGTACTTTTGAAGTTTTCAGCCAAACAACCATTTTTTCCTTAAAATAGCTTCTGCGGTGGGAAAAAGTGCTTTTGGAGCTTCCAAAAGCCGAACCAAACAGGAGCTTAAACTAGTAACCAAATAAACCCATTCCTAAACCTATTGCCAAACATCATTCTTCTTCATCTTTAAGGAAACCCTAATGTTGCCTAAGGGTAAAACCAAATAACCTGCTGTCGTCTATCTTCATTGCTCCAACAACGACTTTCAATGGGCATCTCCATGCCGCTTACTGGAAGCTTCATCGCTAGGTATGGTGGTTTCGTGTCCATTAAGATTGTTGAGTTATAGTCCGAGTTGGTTCAGGGCTTGGTGCTTTGCAACTCGATCCCACTTATGGGCGTGGCAATGAGTAGTGGAATCCTACAGAGACTAGGAATCAAGTCATGGTCTGAGGTGCTGCTACCGACTATTGTCCAAGAGACTAAAACATCATTTCGTATTATTTGCAATAGAAGGCCTCCTATTCCACGATGCTTATTCCTATCTATTATTTATCGATGTGACAAATAAAGATGGATGTCCATCTTGCCTTACAGCCACGATACAAACACAAAATGCCACTTACCTATGACTTGGCATGATGGCTAGTGGCAGGACATGGCGGCTGGAACATTTTGGAGATGCTTCTGGTTGCTTCTTATTCACAGAACAATTCTGGGTTTTTCACGAAGGATTAATCCTTAACCTTTCTTAATATCCAATCTAATCTGATTTGATTTTTCTTCAGGTATTTTCGGAACAAATTTCCAGATCGCATAAACTGATTTTTCATTTAGGGTTTGTTCAAGAATTAGATCATATCTGATTTTTCAATTCCAAATTTTCCGATTAATAACAATCACACATATTTTAATTAAATTATAGAAATAAAATATACTCTGATACCACTGTTGGGAAACCAGGTTGAGATGCAGCGGAATAATCACGAAACTTTTTCGTGACTTTTGATTTCCCGAAAACTAAGATCTATTTAAATCTATAAAATGATTAACACAAATTATAATAAAGCAAAAATTTAATTTACCTTATTTCAAAATCTGATCTTTGTCTAGTCGTATCCCTCGAACTGTTTCTGAAACTGATCTGTCTTAACCACCATAGCTGCACAAGTGTCCAGCCTCTAACAGTATCCACATAACAGGTTGAGAGAACTCTATAACTCTTACAAAGAGGGTTAAGCAAGAAGTGCTAGCTCCGTAAAGCTTAAGCCTATTTATAATAAACTTTGGACGTTTTAGTAATTTAATTGAAATTAAATTCTAATTTCAATTAAAATTTAATTAGAATTACAAATAATTCTAATTAAATACCAATTATGCCCATATAAGATTCAAAATCTCACATTGATCCTTATTTATTAAGCATCTCATATTTAATCATAAAGTTTGTCAAACTTTACAATCAAGTCCAATTTGATTAAATTAACTTTGCTCTCTTCATCCCATTATATATGTGAGACTCATTAGGTTCCCAAATATATTGGCAATGATTATAAAATCTAATTTTAATTCATAATTAAAATTAAATAAATTAAAACTCCTTTTAGTTTATCTTTAATTCTCTAATTAAACATTTTATAATCATAGATCAAGATTGACGTCTAACAACGCATCATGACAACCCAAATATTAAGGAATGTCAAAGTAGTTTTGACTAACCTTTCCGTGCATAATTTTTTTCGTATAATTCAATTCTTTCATCATACAATGTTCCGATTAGACATAGAGTATGAAATTAATGTCTACTCTAATTTGAGTCTAATCATATTAGTTCTCTGCCATTAGCTATCGATTCAATTAATGGCTGTTGTAAATTATTTACAAAATATCATTTCACCTTGGACAAAAATTTCTTGAGTTAATACTAATCGAGAACAACGAAACATTCTTCCTAATTATTTTATAGTGATGAATCTTATCTTGATCATTCAACTATCTCCATACAGTTCATGCTACATCCAATAAGTACTGATTAAACGACCTGTGATAAAATAGATCATTAGTAGTATCAAAACATAACAATCCTCATACAAGATAACTTTGATGATCTCAAGTCAAAGGATAATTTATACAATCATCACAATGAAAATTCTATAGACATACAAGTAATGTTCCAAATGAATTTTTCATATCGGGTATGTTCAGTGAACTTATTCTCTAGTAAGCATCTACATGTTTATTTAAGTATCTCTATACTTTAGCTTATGAGATCGACTACTTCCTTCATAAGGAAAAACAAAACATGTGCTAATCTTTTTACGTTCTATTAATGTCCAATTTTAATAGAACAATGACTAAGTATTAATGGGCTGTCAGCAATTTTCTTATTTTTAGCTTAATAGCAAACAAATTTATGATTATTCCTGAAAACTTGATGCAAGTGGAAATTACGGACAGATGCAAGTAAAGATGTCCGGGAGAAATCAAAATGAACTGAAAAAAAAAAAAGTAGCTTCGCTTTTACATTTAATGATAATCCTTCACTAAGCACGTTTAGAACACAGCATACTCCGCAGGGAACGCAAAGAAAAGGACAGCCACAGCAATCAACAAAGGCCCAGCAAGAATATGTTTACGGTCGTTGCCACTGGACTTGCCATTTTTCTCTGACGCTGCTCCCGTGGTTGTGGTCATATTAGAAGGTGCTGTTGTTGAAGTATTTGAGAAAATGGCAGCATCTGGCGAGTTAGGAGACAAACCTAGAAGCTCTGCAACGAAGGAAAACAGCCACATTGAAATTCTTTTGATTTTTAAGTGAAATGAAATGAATAGTCTTGGCTAAGTTCTATTGAAAGAGTGATGGTCAGTATTAACTTGAGAAAGTTAGGAGTAAAAGAAAAGACTAATGGAAAAAGAAGAAAAGTCAAAAACACGTCATGACGTATGGCTCAATATTATTTACGATGTTCAGGACACAAAGGTAAGTGCTGCCGTGCTGGCTTTAATGGGGCCAACGTTATCAAAGTCAAACTCAACAATAATATGGTTAGGTTTAACATTTCCCAGTCCTGATCGTGGACCCGTGGTGAGAGTGAATGCTGATCTTGACTTGCATTCAAGTTCGTTCAAGCGAATAACAGATGCTTAGGCATATCCAACCCCACAAAAAAGGACAATTTAATTGTTATCCAGAAAATTTCTTTTATCTACAAAAATGTTCTCAAGAACTGGTTTCTACTGTAAGTTAGCTTGGGGAATTAGAGATGCATTCAAGTACATCACTTTTTAGTTAATCTCGTTTAGAAATTGTCCCCCAGGCAATAGTAATATTCCTTATCTTAGATGAAGATAAAAGAAAAATTAAGTGCAACAAGAAACAGCAGTGATGAACTTCATATCATGCAAAAGCCGATTAAGAACTTATAATAAGGTGTTGTGCTACTTTTTTATACACAACTACGTAAACCAACAAAACCATATCAGAGAAAAAGAGAGAGAGAGAGAGAGTCATGAACTCACTAGGGCAGTTGCTGACAGTAGCGTTTTGAAGCTGACAAGCAGAAGGAAGCTGAAGAAGTCTAGCCTCCTGAATGCCCCTGAACTGACTGCCTCCGCTATTAGTCTGTTGTATGATATAACACAAGCACTTGGCGTCACTTTCCTTCACTTCTTGCACAGCACTGCAACAGTCCTTTGATGGTGTATCTTCTTTCCCTGTTGCATAGTTCATGCACTTCATCAACTTCTGTAAATCATCCTGACACTCCTGCCCTAAATTCTCTCCTCTCACAACCCCAAAACCTGAAGTACACACAAACCACAAACACAAAATATATCCCGAGAATTCCCTTCCCATTCTTTTCACTGCTGTATTATGACCTCAAAGCTCCCTATATAACAATAGTTGATTGACGACAGAGGTGTGCAAAAGTGACGACTTACTTAGGCTTGGTTACTGATCAAAGTGTGAACGATGGTGACAGTAGGCCCACAGGTATGAAATCAACGGTGCAGATGTGAAAACAGTGCGACCTGCAATGGAGGTTTTACATAAGTAGTTGGGCCGTAGTAAAGTCCATTAATGTGGTAGTTGTGGGGTTTGCAGGCAAAACACCTTTGTCTTTAAGAAGGTTGGGCAGTCGACAAAACAAACCATCGCATCGTGGATCTGTCCACGTGGGTACGCTGCGATGTTTTTTCTGCCCGATTTTAGCACACGGTCATGATTGTCTATGTTTCCACTCTCAATCGTCCGATTGTCACTAACAATTCCATATTGTGGCCTGAGCTAAAAATGCCGTAGGAAATGATCCATTAAAATAAGCTTTCAAGAATCCTACTATTAATACTACCTTCCAAGAGAAACAATAATACCAACTTCAATCGAAAAGAAAAAAATACAAGTCCATAGAACTAGAGAAAGGAGATTTACTATTAAATTACAAGGGTAACTAATTTGATACTACCTATTAATAGCTCAAAAAGAAATTCAGCCTATAAATGAAAGTAGCTTGGAAATAAAAGCCTAGTAAATATTTAGCTAGAGAATTCATAAGGAAAAAAAATTTAAGAACGTGGAAAAAATTGTATTGAATTTGTGGAAGTCTAGAACTTCAAAGTTAAGAAAATAGTAAAAAGCATATAACAACAACATGGCTAAGTAGAGTGGAAGTTGAGCAATTACAAGAAACCTAAAAAGTGAAAGTTGAGGAAAACTTCAAAATTCATTAACAGGTATAACCTTCTACTGGTATGCTCAATTACCAAAGAAAGTTATCCTTTCCTTGGTTGAAATGGAAAGGATATTTCATGCTTAATTTTCTAGGATTAAGCCTAAAGTTAATATAGCTTAATTGTCAAGAGTCATTCAAAGGAGTGATGAGATTGTTAGTATTTTCATCACTCATTTCAAGAAAATGATAAGTCAATGTTATATTGTACTACCAAAAATTGAATACGTGAAATTAGCTCAAACAAGACTCAATATTGAATTTCAGAAAAAGTTCTGAGGCATGAAATTTTGTTTCTATGAGCTAGCAAAAAGGATGTCTAAATATATAACTTCTTAGAGAAGAGGGACGCAAAAAAAGGAATTTGGTAGGTATTTATATTGCATAAAAAATTATTATATTTTAGTAGTGGTCGAAGTCAACATCCTTGGAACTTTTGCTTACCCCTCTCTAGAGAATAAATGTCTTGAAGTTAAAAGGAAAATAAAATGTTGGCCTTGTCTACTCAAATTTAGTACAACTCTAACACCTCTAAAATAGAGGAGATCTCTGATTATTTATTGTAAGAAAAATTTTCTACCTTACCACTAGAGCATATAATTCTTACAAAATAAGAAATCAATGTTAGAGACTATTACTAAAAATGTCACAATATCCAAAGTCGTTTGAAAAATTCAATTTAGGGTTTCAAGAATATGGTCCAAGAATGAATCAACAAATGAATTCTCCTATTCACTGTTGTTGACTAGACTATGCTAAAAGAAGACCAATTCCTGCTAGTTGCAACTGTCAATCCCACTGAATTCGGTGTATGATTATTGCTACATATTAAAAAGAAGCTAAAGATTATGGAGTAGCATTTGACATCAACATTGAATTTTAGTATAGGTGTTTTTGTTCCTGACTATAATACTAGCGTTAGGATTGAAAATTAGCATATTCATATAATCTAGTAGAAAGTAAAAATTTCATGGTAAAACCACCAAAAAAATTAACCCAAGTCTTCAGAAAAAGATATGATCCATAAATGCCAATTTTTAGTGTAGATAGCCTCGATTTATAGTACCACTAAGGTTTCCACCATCTCGACAATGGTAGTTAGTGAATCATCTTAAGAATCTAGTACTCTTGAATAAAACTCAAAGAGAAGGCTCCAATGATAGAGGTCTACTAGGAGGATCGAAAGAAACAAGCCTTCACCATTGGAAAAACCAACGTCAAAAGGACCATCAAATGTAAGACCTATCTTCTCGAAAGAAAGTTCAATGAACCCTAATAATCTAAAGTCATGTAGAAGTCATTAGTGAAAAGTCAAGCAAGATAAAAGAAAATCTTAGATTTCACAAGAAGATAGTTCACTCAGATAGGGGGAAGATTCCAATGAATTAATTATGATTGGAGAAATTCTTATTAAGGCATAATGTTTTTTTTCTTTTGTAATACTTCTTGCTTCATTTATTAAATCTTATATGAAGAAGACGTAATTTCATTTTGAAGAAAAAGAATATAGAGTGTTAGTATTGGCGGTGGGACCAGGATTTCCACAGAAGATAGTGTTAGAAAATTTACTTGATGTCATGACGTAGCATATAAGACCTCTATATATTAAAGCCAATGTTAATGGTAGGCCAACTTCAATAGTTTTGGTCAATAATGAGTCAGAAATAGACATCATGCCAACTAAAATGCTGATAGCTTTAGGTAAAGACTATGTATATTTAATCCCAAATAAAGTATATGTTACTGCATTCTCTTGAGAAAATATTAGAGTATAAAGAATTCTACCTGCAAATATCACATAAGAGGAAAGTTTTCATTGATTGCTTTCTTTGTCATTGAAACATATGCTAATTATTAACTCTTATTGGGACAAGACTAGATCCACTCCAACTTTTATATTCCATTGTCTCTTCATCAACTTCCACTTCTGTGGAAAGGAAATAAGGTAGAATTCATTTAGGAATATTTATAATCATTCCACACTAAAGTTGACATAATAGAAGCAAAATTCCATGGTGACCATATAAGCCATTAAAAATTTGCAAACTATCATATGATGGATGTATTAAGAATAAAAATGAAGAGGAGAAGGGGATACAGATTGTGCCTACTAATAAGGGGCAATTATTTATAAGAGTTGTAATTCACTCTTAAGAAGTTTCATGATTTTGGGAGCCAAAACCAAGAACCATTAGAAGAAGTGAATATAGATAATTGAGGAGAATTTTGTGTAGTCTTTCTTAGTAAAATTTATATCCAAGAATAAAACTAAAGTTAATAGAGATTTTAAATGAATTTAAAGTATGTTTTGCCTAGGACTATACTGAAATGCCAAGGTTGAGCAGAAGGTTAGTGGAACATAAACTTTTGATAAATTCACAATTCTACCATCATTGCCAACCCCTTTAAGTAGTGGTCAAAAGAAGTTAGTTGAAGATTAAAGAAAATTTTTAAAAATTATGTAAGACTAGTTCTAGTAGACTAGCCAAATATACTGAGTAGCTAGCTACCATCGTGCCTATATTTAATAAGAATAGAAAGATAAGAATTTGTGTGACTTTAAGGATTTAAATACAACCACTACTAAAGATTTATACATTATGTCAATCCTAGATTCTTTGATAGATGCAAAGGCTGGACAATCTTTGTTTTCTTTTTCGGATTATTTTTAATTATAATTAAATTTTTGCAGCAAAAAATGATATTTCTGAAATCAATTTTGGGTTGCAAAGGTTAATAAGGACATTCAAATAGGTTATAATGCCATTTGGACTATAAAATGCAGGAGCTATTATTGTTGTGATTTCTACTTTTCATGATTTGATAAGGTGAATTTTGGAAGTTTACATTGATGATATTGTTGTGAAATAAAAAAAGAGCACAAATCATATCCAAGAGTTACAAGAAGCATTTTATATGATGAGAATGCATATATTGAAGTCAAAATGCCTAAAGTTTGTTTTCGAAGAAGCTGGGAACTTCCTAGGGTTTTTAGTTCACAATAGAGGAATTAAGCTAGATAAAAATAAAGCAAAAGCCATTCTTAAAGTAAAAATACCTCAGAATAAGACAAAAACTTTATAGATTTCTAGGCCAGATAAACTACGTAAGGATGTTCATTGCTAATTTCCTAGGAAAAATAGACAAATTTTTAGACTTTTTAAGGTTGAATGATTCCAAATAATTCCTCTGGGAGGAAAAGTTTAAGGAGAAATTTGATATTATGAAGGAATACTTAATGAAACCTTTAGTACTGATGTGCCCTTGAAAAGGAATTCCATTAAAGTTGAATATTTTTGCTACAAAAAAATCTATTGGATATTTATTGGCTTAGAGTAATGAGGTAGGCCATGAAAATTTTATTTATTATTCGGGCATAATTATACTTTTCTTATTCAAAATGAAAACATTACTTATTGTAAAATGAAGTTTATGTGGTTTTATAAACTGAATTAATGAAATATATGTTGAATAATCTAGTCATCTAAAAAATATTGGGAAATGGCTTATGACTTTTAGACTTCAACTTGATATATTACCCTAAAAAATCTTTAAAATGTTAGGATGTAAAACCCTGAACTTTTCCTTTCATTGAATATAAATTGTTATGTTCAATGAATAGTATTTTTGCTTGAATAGTGAATTTTTCTGAATAGGTATTAAGATTTATTTATAATGAACTAGGTCAAAAATAATTCTGATTGGATGGATTTCAGGAATTCAGGAAGTTTAGAACTTAAAATGCCTTTTTTGGAAAATCATGGATATATATGATTTTAAATCCATTAGATTTTTTGAAAGCATTCAGTCAATACATATCGACCTTAATTAGAGTATTTCTTGGTCAATTTGAAGATAAGCCCATTGTGGAATATTTTCCGAATGTAATTCAGTTAGTCGATCAATTAAATTCTATAAGGGGCAATTTAATCTTTTTACATAGTGATTAGGGGAAAATTGGTCTTTTTACATGTAAATAGTGGATTCATGAGTTATGATGGGAGATGACATGTTTCATGTGTTAAAGGAGTAAACTTAAGACAATTGCTTCATTCTTTTTTTCATAACAGTGAAAGTGAAAGTGAGTTACCCGTGAGTGAAAAACAAAAGAAGAAAAGGAGAGAGCCAAAGGTGGGTTTCAGCTAAGCTTGAGAGGAAGAAGGGTGTAGCTGATTTTTCATGGTTTGGAGCATGATTTGAAGAAAGCCTACAATTTTCCAAAACATTGAAAGAAAGTGGTAAGATTTTCGAACTATGTTTAGTGAAACTATGTTTTAGGATTCTTAGTTTACTTGAATACTCCTAGTGTTTTGGCCATAACTTAACCAAAAGACCTCCAAATTGGGTTATTTATGTAACAGCCTAGACCACTCACTCACAGATATTGTCCGCTTTGGGCCTTTTTAAGTGGCTCGTGGTCCACAACCTCACAGTTTTGTTTTTCCACAGGACTTCCTAGGAAGTCACCCATCCTGGTACTGCTTTGGCCTAACACGTTTAACTTCAGAGTTCTGATGGGATCCGGTGCGTTAGGGCATGGAAAACGCATCTATAAGGGGAAGGTATCCACACCCTTATAAGGGGTGCTTCGTTCTCCTTCCCAACTGATGTGGGATCTTAATATCCACCCCTAGGAGGCCCAGTGTTCTCGCTGGCACAACGGCCCGGGTACTAGCTCTGATACCAATTGTAACAGCCCAGACCACCCGCTCGCAGATATTGTCCACTTTGGGCCTTTTTAAGTGGCTCGTGGACCACAACCATTGGGCCTTTTTAAGTGGCTCGTGATCTACACCCATTGGGCCTTTTTAAGTGGCTCGTGGTCCACACCCTCACGGTTTTGTTTTTCCACAGGACTTTTCAGGAGGTCACCCATCTTGGTACTGCTCTGGCCCTGCACGTTTAACTTCGGAGTTCTGATAAGATCCGGTGCGTTAGGGCATGGAAAACGTGTCTGCAAGGGAAAGGTGTAACATCCCACCCCCGACGGGAAGGGTAGAATAGTAATTTAGCATAGGATGAGAGTGATCAGAACTGTTCATGCATACTAGTATTTGTACACAGTGAAATTTGTGCACATGCAAATAACTGTACATGCATACATGACATTCCCGGTATTTGGGCCTAAATGGATTTTGGTTGTGAATAACGTGGTATTTGTGTGTGAAAAATTATTCTGAGTGATCCATTGTGTGTTTTATATTTTAAGGGATTTTTAGGAATTTTTCTAGACTTTTCCGGAGAAAATTCTCGCACCGGAAAAATCGTCAAGTAGCGAACCGGTTGATTTTCAGTATCGAAAATTTCTGTCCAATGGCACTGCAATATTGGGTATATTATTTTGGATTTGAAAGTAGGGCCATTGGACTTGAATGGGTCAAATTTCATTAGGGTTTCTTAATAAATCCATTACATGTTTTTGTCTTATCTTTATTTTGTCTTTTTCTTCAATATGACACTTGTCCTAAATGGAGTTAATGCTTTTGTCTTATGCTTCCCTATTGTTTTCGGTTACTTCACATTTAAAGAAGGAAAGCTCATTTATTCTTGCTTATTTTTCCTCATCATCTGAAAACCTACTTTCCTTTTACCTCTCCATCGATTTTTCTCCTTCTTTAAGTGTTACTTCCTCCAACCTTAAGAGCCTTACATGCATCCAAGCTACTTTCTTTTCATGATGATGATAACCATGCATGGTGTTAGAAGAGAGTGGAGAAGTTGTTGACTTAGAGTATTAATTAAAGCATTGAAGAGATTGAAGTTGGAAGCTTGAAAGTAGGTAAGCATTGAATTATGTTCTTTTCTTAGTAGTTTGATGCATTAATTGGGAACTATGGTTCATTAAATATGATTTATGATGCATGAATGTCATGAAAATTATAGTTTGAATTGTTGGGTATAAGGTTAGGTTTGAGTATGACTTGATGAAGTTAGCATGAATGATGTGTTTTAACTTAGTTTTAGCTTGATTTTGGATTGATTTTTGATGACTATTCTTGCATGGAAATTAAGAGTTAAGTGCTGCCAAATTATGGCTATTGGTCTAAGTGAAAGTATTAATGATCTAGTGGCTGTTTCTTGTCCATTTGGATGCTTATTGATGTGTTATTGGCATTGGAAGTGATAGGATCTAAATTTAGTAACAAAGCTGGAAAATTGGTTTTGTACCTATTGCACTGTTTTGATCATAACTACTTGTGTGGTTATGCAAATGAGGTGAGGTTTGGACCAAATGAAACTTTAGTTGATTGGCTACAATTTCTTGTGAAATAGGTGTTGTCTAATTGTAGCCGTAAGAGGTTGAATTTTGGCTTGGAAAGTCACTGATGTAGATTGTGTGAACAGTAACTGAATGAGATGACCTAAACTTTTGATGATTTTTCTAGATTAATTTAGAAGAAATTGGTGAAAATGATCTTCATGAAAGTTGAAGCCTATCTTGTTAGCTTTCCATTGCCACTGATTTTGCAATTTTTCGATATGTATATTGGGAGATATGACTTGGTGAATGTTGACTGGTTATGTGCATTTTGTTGAAACCTAGCCATCAGTGTAGGTTTTGTGAGCATTGTGATTAAAGGCAAATTTAGAGATTTTTGTTATTTGAATTGGCACAAATGATGTTATGGAAATTTGTAGAGGAAGCAATTATCTTGAAAATGAGATATAGTCTGTGAATTTTGGATAACAGAATTGGGACTTATGAATTTTCAAAGATTGGACTGAAGTTAGGTCATTGACTAATGATCATGGCAGAAACTTGCATGACAGTTTTGAGCTTGTTAGAGATGGAATTGGCTTTTAAACCCTTCATGAGAAGTGTAGTATTGTGTTTTATCTTTTCAGGGGTATAAAGTATGCAATTTTTTGAAATTTGTGCAAGGAGTTATGATTGTTAGAAAATTACTGTTCAGTTCAGGTGGTTTCAATGGGCAGACTCATTCACTGAATTTTTTGACCTAGTTAGCAATTGAATTTGATTTCATATTGTCCTGAAGATTGTAGGTATTGTTTTGATCTTTCTATTGGCATTTTTGACTGAAGACATGAGAAGTTATGGATTTTACAAAATACTGCACTGTTTGGAGAGGCATTGAATAGGCAGTAGCTTCAATTGGATTTTTGACACCCTTAGGGGTGAAATTGATTTTTATGGTCTCCATAAAACTTGTAGAGGTTTTCATGATCTTTCCAACGAGACATGGTTTGTAATTTTCTGAATTGTGTGCAAAGAGTTATGACTGATTGAATTTTTGTTGGAAAAATGGGAAAAGGAGAAGGAAGAAGCAGTGCGAACGGCTCAGAGAAAGGTATGGCTCGCGATCGCGAGCGGCTTGGTTGAAGCCGCAGTCGCCTCGCGAGTGCGAGATGGCTTTTTATTTTTTTATTATTTAATTGTTTTTAGTTTCTTTTGCTTATATCTTTTCCATCCGACGTCCGATTGACCTGATTCTTGAGGCATCGGATTCGTAGATTATTGCATTCATTTTATCAAAAATTGAGAATTTTTGGACGGGAAATTGACGTGTGTCCGGGTGATGGTTCTTTAGTTACTCTTTTATTGATTTTTGAACCTATAGGGGCCCGAATTGAGTAATTTCAGTGCCGCTAGATTTCTAATTTTTTTAGACAGACTTTTATGATGAAAAATTTTGGAGTAGGGCCGAGAATATCATGAACATGCATTATACACCTTTTAATCGCTACATGTGCATTCATAAATATTTCTGAGTGGACAATTGGTAATGTTTGCATTCTATAACTGTTATAGAGGCACATTTGGGACGTCAATCCACCGATATCACTGAGACTTCCAGGTATTAGCTCAGAAGTACAAGTGAGTAACCTAGATGGTTCTTTCGATTATTATATATTTAATATGGGGAAAAATAAAGGGATTAGGTTTGTGTTTTGTTTCTGACTAGATTTCGGACAGATGGTCCGATGAATTGGAAGATCTGACATAGAAATGTTCTGAATGTGCACATTATGCATTGTTTGCTATTACTGTGAGATACTGTGATCAATTGCTTGCTATACTGTGCTTCATTTCATTGCCTCTACTGTGGCAGACTGTTTTATATTGACTGTTAAATTGGGCATGTACATTTCATACACAAATGCATAAACGAATAATAACAACAGTTGTGATCAGAGTCGCCACTGATACTGCAAAAGAGCCTCGAGCTCGAAGGAAGATAATGCATACCCAGAGGGTTCTCCTACTCCCTAGACGCGTCTACTGTATACTGTTCACTGTTTAAGTGCTCGGTCACAACACTGTAAGAAAACGGGAAAGTGTCACATGTGCATTGCATACATACTTGATTGAATACTGTAAAGGGGAAAAAGGCACGAATGCCTTATAAAATTGTGATCTGCTTATATATATTGATATGGTATTTCTGACTGTGCTATTACTGTAAATTGCTTGTGTGATGAATGAATTGGGCGAACCATCGATGATGGTTCCTCACTGAATTCACAAAACTCACCCAAAATTTGCATCTATTTTTCAGGTCTTGAAGAGTACCCCGTTTGACACGGGAGTATGTCTACTGT